>CM076582.1:1146056740-1146323858 GCA_034641835.2 Pinus albicaulis
GTTTGAATGGTGAATGTTGTACACTAGTTTAAATATTCTGCTAATGAGGCATGTCTTCAGTTGATTGTTGTGAAACCAGCTCCAAAAATAGAAGAAAAGAGATATCAATGCCTTATAAATAAGCCACTATGAGGGGGCAACCTCCAATACATCACATGAATGAAAAATTTTTGGATGATACAAATGATAAAACCTCCTTTATATATATAGGAGTCCATGGGGCCACAATTTAATCCTAGCTGACCTAACAATAATAATTTAAGGGCACAATAATAACAATGTGGAGGTTAGAGGGGTACAACAATAACAATAAGGGGGTTACACTAACAACAATAAGGGACTATACTAGTAATATAGGGACCTAACATGCTCCTCTCTTTCAAAAAAGAGTTGTCCTCAATGCTTGAGTAGCTCTGGGTTCTTTTGTATAAAATTCTAATCCTCCCATGTATAATCTTTAGTTGGTAAGTTCTTCCATTTGATGAGATACTCTGAAATTGATCGATTTCGTAGTTGTCGAGTTCTTGTTTTCGTGACTGCTTCAGGTTCCAATAAGGTTTTTCCTTCCTCATCAAGTTCTAGAAACATTGTTTGAACTAGAAGTTTGTCCCCTATAACATTTTTTAAGCATGAAACATGGAAAATTGGATGCACTTGTGAAGAAGCAGGAAGCTCCAATTTGTATGCCATAGTACCAATATTTTGCAAAACCTTGTAAGGACCATAGTAATTTGGTGATAATTTATGATCCTTCTTAGCTTGCTTGAAGGACATTTGTTTGTATGGTTGTAGCCGTAAAAATACCCAGTCTCCCACATCAAAAATTTTCTCATTGCGATGTTGATCTACCTGTTTTTCCATTCGATTTTGTGCCAAATTTAGGTTATCCTTTAAGATTTGGATAACTTCTTGTTGATGCTTGATGTGATCCTCCACTTCTTGAACCCTAGCATTTTTCCTTAAATAAGATGTGATGGATGGTGGATGATATCCATAAAGTGCCATAAATAGGGTCATTTTTGCTGCAGTATGGAAGGATGTGTTATACCACCATTCAACGAGAGGTAACCACTTGACCTATTGTGCTTGCTTATCAGATACAAAACAACGAAGATATACTTCAAAACATTTATTCACTATCTTTGTTTGACCATCGGATTGGGGATGATAAGATGAGCTATGAGCTAGTTGAGTACCAAAACAAGAAAATAATTTTGTCCAAAAATTTCCTGTAAAAATTGGATCTCTGTCACTTACAATAATCTTCGGGTTTCCATGTAGCTTTTGAATTATTTCCATAAATGCAGTAGCAACTGTACTCTCTTTAAATCGATGAGATAATGCACAAAAGTGTGCATACTTGGTAAGTCTATCAAATACCACCATGATGACACTCCTTCCTTTAGACTTAGGTAAACTTGTGATTAAATCCATTGAAATATCCTCCCAACGTTGACTTGGAATGGATAAAGGTTGTAGAAGACCCGGGGTCTTAATTGTATCAACTTTATTTTGCTGGAAAAGCAAACATTCTACCACAAAATTTTGAATATTAGATTTAAGGCCATCCCAAAAAAATTCTTTCTTCACCCTGTGGTAAGTTTTTAAAAATCCTGAGTGTCCTCCTAACGGAGAAGTGTGCAATTCCAAAAGAATCTTTTGTTCTAGTTGGGAATTCTTGAAAATATATAAGCGATTTTTATACCATAAGGAACCATTTTTCCAACTAAATGTATCATATGTACTAGGATCTTGCTGCAACTTTTGAATGAGAGCCCACACTTCTTCATCCTTCTTCCATTCATCCCTTACTTCAGTTATCCAATCTAGTTGGATAATTGAAATGGCACAAAGCAATGCTTCCACCTCTTCATCCTTTCTTGAGAGTGCATCTGCAACAACATTTAGCTTCCCTTTTTTGTATATGATTTCAAAGTCATAACCCAACATCTTTGTGACCCATTTTTGCTAACCTTCTGAAGATATTATTTGTTCCAAAAAGTGTTTAAGACTATCATGATTAGTTTTTACCTTGAAGTGTCTTCACATTATGTAAGGTATCTATTTCTTTAGTGCATGTAGTATTGCCAACATTTCCTTCTCATAAATAGCCTTTTGTAAATACTTTCTTTTGGTTGAAAGAATTTCAAAAGCAATGGGTCTTCCTTCTTGCATTCAAACAGCACCAATTCCATTTCATGAGGCATCACATTCCATAATAAAGGTTTTTGTGAAGTCTGATGTAGCTAAGACTGGTGCTAGGCACATTGTCTGTTTAAGATGTTCAAAGGCTTTAGTTTCTTCATGAGTCCATGAAAATGCATATTTCTTCAATAATGTTGTTAGAGGTGCTGTTATTCTCCCATAATTCTTAACAAAATTGTGATAATACCCTGTTAACCCGAGAAATCCGCGTAACTGCTTTATGGTTGTGGGGCTTTCCATTACTTAATGGCTTTAATTTTGTTAGGGTCTACCTTAACACCCTCATGAGATACAATATGAACTAGATATTCCACCTCTTGTAATCCAAAGAAACATTTGGATATTTTTTCATATAATTGTTTCTCCTCCAATAGTTTGAGCACCCTGTCAACATGTTGAACATGATCCTTCCAAGACCTGTTTTAGATTAGTATATCATCAAAAAATACTAGCACAAATTTTCTAAGGAAGGGTTTGAAAATGGAATTCATCAACGCTTGAAATGTAGAAGGTGCATTAGTAAGGCCAAAAGGTATGACCAAAAATACATAATGACCCTCATGAGTTCGAAATTTTGTTTTCAGAATATCTTCCCTCTTCATTCTAATTTGATGATATCCTGAACGAAGATACAACTTGGTAAAATAAATTTCTCCATGTAATTCATCCAATAATTCATCCATCACAGGAATGGGAAATTTATCTTTAATAGTGAGCTTATTGAGCTTCCTATAATCTGGACACATGTGCCATGATCCATATTTCTTGTGCACCAATACTACTGGAGCAGAGAAATAACTTTGACTAGGTTGAATTATACCAGCCTCTAACATTTTTGCAATCATCCGTTCAATTTCGCTCTTTTGGACATAAGGATAACTGTAAGGCCTGATGTTTGGAGGAATACTTACTGGAATCAAATGAATAGCATGATCATGATCACGAATAGGTGGGAGTCCTTTGGAAGTATCAAATACCTTGGAATGATTGTCCAAGACTTTTTGGAGATCTGGAGAAATAAATGATTTTGATGTTGGAACTTCTAGTGAGCATAATCATGCAATTACGCCCCTTTGTTCTTTCTTCAGAAGATTTTTCATGAAATTAGAGCTTATTATCTTTCCTAGCTTCCCTGTGATACCTTGTAATTTGATTTCCTTTCCTTCCGAAAAAGCATTCAAGAAAAGTTCTTGAAAATTAAAAGATACCGTACCCAAAGATTGTAACCATTATACTCCTAGTACAACAGCAACACCTCCCATTGGGATGGAAAGAATTGGAATTATTAAAAACATATCCCCCCATGGCTAGCTTGATATTATGGCATTTTCTAGAGAAATTTATATTTCCTCCATTTGCAACCATCACTTGACATTCTGGTGCTGGGTATAGGAAACAATTCAATTCCTTGGCTACCTTACAATGAATAAAATTATGGGTACTACCTGAATAAATCAACATTATTACCTTTTTCTTCTTGATATTTCCTTCTATCTTGAGAGTTGAGGAGTGGTAATTCCTGCCAATGCATTACATGATATGGTCAGACTCATTTCTTCTTCTTCTTCTAGGGTTTCTTCCTGGTGTATATCCTCTACTTTTGAAGTTTATTCTTCATTTTCTTCCTCCTCTTCATAATCTATGTAAAATAATTTATTCTCAGCGCACTTATGACCTTTAGTGTATTTGCTATCACAACTGTAGCAAATCCCTTTTGCTCTTTTTTCTTCCAATTGTTGTGGTGTCAACCTTGTAGGTTGTGGAAGTCTAGGAGTAGCAACACTTCCATCTTTTTAGATTTGAGTGTTAGTCATCCTTGTCACCATAATTTTACATTCAGTTTTTCTTGCCAACCTGAATGCCTTCTCTAATGAATTAGGTTCCCAAAAATTAACTTCATGTTGGATGTTATCCATTAAAGTCCTAATGAAGACATCAATACTGTGTTCCTCTGGAGTATCAGTTACCCTTATATTCAATTTTTGGAAGTCCTCAATGTGCTTCGCCACTAAACCCTTTTATTTGAGATTTATCAATTGGCTAAAGAAGTTGTTTCTCTTTGTATCCTCATAATGTGCTATCATTTCCTCCATAAAAATTAACCAAGCGACAATTTTTTTATTGGAGAAAAGCCAACGATACCATAAAAACGTATTTTGTTCTAAATGTAAAGCTGCAATGCATACCTTTTGTGTTTTTTACACATTATTGAGATCAAAATATTGCTCCATCTGTAGTATCCATGTTACAGGATCCTTGCCATCAAACTTCCTCATATCCATATTTGGAATATGGTGGTTCTTCAATCCAACATTACAGTTTATGAAATCACAATTAACATATATTTTATCCTCATCATGAGTTTCCTCTACTATCTTTTCGCCATTAGGAATCATTTCTTGTATCAACTTTGTCAAACCTTACATGTATGCTTTTAGATCATTCTTCATGTTTTCCATGTTGTCTTTCATTTTCTCTTCCATGTCCTCCATCTTAGCTTACACGCCTTTCTTAAAACCATCCATATTATTCTTCAAACAATCCATCTTTGCTTCCACGCCTTTCTTCAAAACTTCCATTTCATTTTTTGCTGCTCTTTTATGAGAGCGAAATTTGGTGCACTTGCTCTTGTAATTTTGATAGATCATGTTGCGGGTGTTGAATTATTTTTAGGAGGAATTTCAGAACCAAATACTGAAATATATGCTGAATAGGCCCTTGTAATCACTTCAAACTGATTTTTTACACAAGACTTATGTAATTTAGAAAAACAAATACCCACCTTTTTCTTGCTTTTGAGGAGCTCGATATTGAAACTAAATTATACCTGTGATCTCAGATATTTAATATTTTAAATTTGGCCCTGAGTTAGCCCTTTGAATCCTCTTTCAAATTCCATAGGTCCAACCTGATTTGGATTCTTCAAGGAAAAGTTATGTCCCATCTCCCACAATGACCTAATTATGGACTGGTTCAGTAGAGTGAAGTTGTATTAATTTCTACGTGTCACTGTTTCCTCCTTCGGCTCTGAAATTGATAGAGAAAAAACTACATTCTGTTCACTTGCGGCCAATTTTTACAGAATTCCAATCCGATGCTCAAAGAGAAAGTTATGAATATTTTCCCACGATCACCTCTTTACGATGAAATTCGGGAACCTGAAAAATCCCCAACTTCCATAGACCATATCTCCGAAAATGTTGCGAACCAAGCACTGAAATTTTGCGATGTTGTTCCTCAAGATTTCAGATTCATGCCCTAAAACTTTCAGCTTCTGAAAATTAGTAGAAAAAACATTATAGCGAAAATTCCACAATGACCTGTTTGGAGCAGCAAAACCCTAGAATCCAAAGCTCTGATGCCAAATGTTGTGAAACCAGCTCCAAAAATAGAAGAAAAGAGATATCAACACCTTATAAATAAGCCACTTCAAGGGGGCAGCCTCAAATACACTACATGAATGAACAATTCTTGGATGATACAAATGAAAAAACCTCCTTTCTATATATATGATTCCATGGGGCCACAATGTAATCCTAGCCGACCTAACAATAATAATTTAAGAGCACAATAATAATAATATGGGGGTTACAGGGGTAAAAAAATAATAATAAGGGGGTTAAACTAACAATAAAAAGGGACTATATTAGTAATATAGGGACCTAACATTGATACACTATGCACATTTTGATAAGGTTGGAGACAACAATTAATTTCTTAGTTATAGCTTCAAAAGCCACGATGGTATTGTAAATCAACCTACATTTACGTGAAGTTTCTAGGTAATGTTGTTTATTGTGTGGTGTGAGTGGTTGTATGAAAATGACAATGATGATGGTTTGAAGGCTGTGCATTGTTTTATGTATATGTTGGTATGCTTTTGGCATTGATTGGTGTGTTGAAGTTTTTTTTTTTGTAGTCAATGAATTTTGAAAAGATCGTATTCCCTTGATTATTTTATGATTTTTTTAAAGTGGTAGATATATATATATATATATATATATATATATATATATATATATATATATATATTGCATGGTATAAAGAATCACTTATTGTAATTCTATGATTGAAGTATGCATTGAGGTCCATTCTTATAACATAATATGTTATGTCTTTTATATGTGCATTAGCTCTTTCTAATTAATAACGTTCTTGTTGCAGATATGAATCAATTATGATGACCATAATTATTTGGAGTCGTAATTCATACGTTGAGTTCTCTTTATAAAGTGCATATGTATGGTATGACGTGATATTGATAATGGCATATGAAATTTTTTGAACTCTATTTTTAATGGCCATATATTATATGAAATTACATATACTTATGTAAGGTATACGATTGTAATATTCATTTTTTTGGTGTCACCTATGATAGGGTTAGGATGGAATTCCAAATATAGGAGCAGAAAAGTCATAGATACAAGTTGGTGTCATCAGCAGGCCCAGGGGCTTTTGCAGGAGTTCTGAGGATTTTCTATGAGGAGTTTCAAGGTGGCATTTAGGGAGGAATATGTGATAGAACACCTTAGTTTAATAGCTCTTTGGAACCAGGGTGAGAATTTCCACATGATGGGGTGGTTGGACATGATTTTTACTGACCTAAGGAGACATGGTGACTGATTTACTCTTTCCTGCATTAAAAAGGAATATTTTAATTGGAAATTAAGAGGGAAAAGTGCTCCATGATTAAAATAATAAAAAAGTAAGGCTCTAGAAGGATCCATGAGATATATAAAAAGAAGAGGAGGAGACCATTGAGGGATATCTTGGATTGGATCATTTTATTGCGTGAGAGGTTTGAGAACTTAGCTCTCTACATCATGGGTAGCCTCAAGATGGAAACCCTCGGGCATGCTAGTGGGTGTTGGACGAAAACCCAATACTCTTGAGGAGGTTTCACTCAGAAATCTCACAGTGCTTCAGTGGAGTTTTGAAAAATCAATTTTTCCATAGCCCATTTGCAACAGTATTCTCACTAATCCATCTACATCATTGCCATAGCCATTCATTAGTTGGGCTAGAGATATTTTTCTGGGTTTTTCTCCACTTGCTTCGCAAGCTTAGGTTCCACTATTCCTTCATTTTGATGTACTATTTTCCGTGGATTAATAAGATGGCTCAGTGATTTTATCGACATCCATTGTGTATTATTTGTTGGTTGTGTGTCTATTTACGTTAATTTTTCTATTCAAGTTTATTTCTGGTATCTAATGTTAGAATCCCCATTTGGGGATATTACAATGTTGAGAGGTATATTTGAGATCCTACATCCTTAATTGATGATTTTTTGAAGACATAGCTAGTCAACTTTATTGCAAAGACATCAAGTTTTTGCTGCAACTATTTTAATTATTTTGGGCACATATTTTATTATATGATTCATTCACTCATCTCCATAGTGGGATTATTTATTAGTAGAAAATAGAACTACCATGAGTGGTCTAGGAAGATAAGCACACTTTGATTTTCAATGATTTGTGGAAAGGAAATTGTAAAGGAGAGGCATGAAATCCTCCTCGAAAGCCCACTTCTCATAAAGAAATTTCCATATAGGAGAATAAGAACATAGATTCCTATGCCTTGATTGTGACAGTATTCAATGATGAGGTGATTCATCATATTACTCCTTTTGCAGATTATTTTGTTACTTTAAAGAACCTGAATGAATTATATAACTCACTCTGAGTTAGAGATAATTCAATTGATGATCAAACTTTTTAATATTGAACTAAAAGATGATGATCCCCTTTCATTAGCCTCTCAAATAAGAGCAAATATTCATGAAATAAAAGCCAATACTGTTAAAATTTATTTTCCTCTCACTTCTTTTATCAAGGAATTATATCCCACTTATTCCCATTATCTTGAGTTGTTACAAGCTAGTGGAAAGCTTTCAGAATTTTATTTTGACTCTCTTGTGGACAATTTTTCTGAAAGTGAAAACGATTTTGGGAAGAATAAGACAACTAATAAATCCCATGAAGAAGTCATATGTATTGTAGAAAAAGAGAAGAATCATGGACAATATTCTTCTAGAGCAAGAGGTGGCCGAAGAGGATGTGGAAGGAATAATTTTAGAAGAAATGGGGGAAGACATTTGTAAGGAGAAAGATCTGATCTTAATTGCATATAGTACAATAGAAATGGAAATGATGCTTCTACACGTAAGCTCACATGGGACATGATTATATAGGGAAGGGATGAAGGGAAAGGAAAAGCACCCGAGTTCGCTCATTATGTTGTGGAACATTGCAACATTGCAACATTGGAGTAATTGAATAAATATTTAATGCTTCACCTGCTTCGTGCAAAGATGCATGGTTTTTTTTATTTAGGAGAAACATTCCAGATGAATTTTATAATATAGTTCTTTTGAGAACTCACTGGCAATGTTGATGGAGCATTCTACGTTGCAGTTAAGTCAAAACTCAAGAAATTAGGGATTGGAACCATGAGGCTTAAATTTCCTAGTATTCTAGACTTTCTTCTACATGATGTTCTTTACATACCATAGTCGAGGATATTTTTTTTTCATTGGCTCACATATTCCAAAAATTACACTACATTCGCATATTTTATTGCAAGATTGAGGTCAGAAAAGCAATATACCATTCACTTATCATGGCTAGGACAAAATAAGAAAGACTATTGAAATTTCAAGGAACCTCTACTCATGCAAAAAAAAATTCATAAAATTCTCATTATGATGAAGGCACACAACCATCAAGTATTTTATGACAAGCTATATTTTTACCTTTAAACTACAACAACCTTTGTTTGTTGAAGAAAAATGCTCTTACCAGTTTTCTTACAATTCCTAGGAAACTATAATGTTCCCTTTTCAGGAAAAGCTGCAGATTGGGAATAATATGAGTTATTACCAATGTTGAGCTACAGACATATGCTTCATACATATTTAAAAACACTTAAACTTCAGTAAAATATACATCAGAAAAGTTATACAGGTTTTACAAGGCAAAAGGTGGGGAAAAGTGAGGATTTAGGGCCTAAAACGTGTGTGTTCAGAGATATGCGTAAAAATAAGATGGGAAAGTAGTTGGATATGATATCTAGGGTTATGAGGGACTCCCATGTCGAATTTCAAAAAAAAAATTAAAAATAAAATAAAATAAAATAAAATAAAATAAAATAAAATAAAATAAATAAATAAATAAAATAAAATAAAATAAAATAAAATAAAATAAAATAAAATAAAAATTGCTAAGTTAAACAGTTCCTCCTTTCCTAACTAGGCTAGAAAACCCTGAATTCCCAAGACTAGATTTATGCAGAAATTTTCTGAAGCATGTGAGCATGATTTTCTGAAGGGTATGACTGTAATAATGTCTGAATATTGACAAATAACATCAAGGGCATAACTCATACACTTTACAGAAGAAGAGTGAAAGAATACAGAATAAATCGTCAAGAAAGAGGTGCTACACCCATGTAAAAGGACTGCATAACAGTGACAGCGTAATTTTCAGGGCTGAAGCAGCATTTTATTGATTCTTCAGATCTAGATCAGATCAGTACATAAAAATATAGATCTAATACAGATCCATGTACAAGAAGCACTGATATATACATTCCCCTTGGGGATTTTCTCAAAACATGAAGCACCAGAAGTAGATCTGAGATCTAAAACTTCAGATCTACAGAATGATTGAGAATTTTTGAATAATGCAAGTACATAGCTGATCAGATCTGAAACATAACATAGATTGGTTGGCCAATCTATGGACCACCACAGTGAGAGGAAAACCCCAACACCGGAGATCTCTCCTCCAAATTGCAAGCAAAGCACCCTGCAGCTGTAGATCTGCAAATAATGCTATCTTAGGGACAGAAAAAATGTTGTAGCTTCTGAAGTTGATTTGGCCTGATGCCAAGATGTGGATCTAAAGTATAATTAGCAAATGAACACTTTCAGGAGGTTAAATGACACTCTAACTGAAAAGAGCCACTGCTATCATCTAGATCTGAGCAGATCTTGATCTCCACTTGCTGCAAGTCACAAAAAAACTCAACCCTCAATCATGAGCAGCGCTGTAATGTAAGGTGAAACTTGGCCCAAGCCTAATAGTGGAGAATTTTAGCACAATTCTCCTCCAAGAGCTGCTCAAGGAAGGAGGTGGGATTCCTAAACAGGAATGCCCAACAAGGGATGTCTAAGCAGGCAGAACTTCAGAAATAATGTCCTCGACAACCTCTCTTTGCTACCCTCCTCTTCCTTTTATAAGATAGAGGTATTGCCAAACCCTAAACCACCTTAAATCACTTAACCCTTTCACATTACAACCTCCTTCTAGAACTGTGTTGTCCCTCAAAGAGGTTCAATGCATCTAGACTGCGTTGTTTGACTTGGTTAAATAGGATCCCCTCTTCTGATTTAGACCCTTTCACACCTGCAAGATATAATTTACATAGCCCAGATATGTCTTTTTTCACATAGGCATTGATTTATTCTTGGTTTTCAAGAGTTTTACATGTCCTCCTTTACAATTTATACATCAATTATGAAATGAAAAAATAAACATGGAAAAATTAATGTTCCAATTAGCTAAAGCTAATTTAGGAACATTACAGTCTCCCCCTCCCAAATGTTGCTTGTCCTCAAGCAACTGCAAGGGTGCTGCAAAATCTCCCCCCTTCTTCATGTGGCCTTCTCCTTCAACAGTCTCCACCATTTCTTCAAATTTTCTGCAATAATCCCATCTCGTAATGGTTCCTCCCAAGTGTGCTAAGTGGCCTTTGGTAGATAAACCAAATAGCTCTCATTATGAAGTAAAGGAAGGTCTATATGGAAACCCTCTTGCTGATCCATGGCCTCATAAAGATAGAAGTGATGGTCATGATGGGGAATTTCACCATCAATGAAGGTCTTCCACCTCCATGCTATCATCCAAATGAAATGAATTATCTTCCATCATGGTAGCTCAAAGTGAGGTTCCTCCCAAATTCCCATGAGAGGCATGCTCCAAGTGATACATACAATCATATAGTCCACATCATAAAGAGACAAGTGATGTGCTATAGTGGCCATATGGTCTCCCATGCTCCCATTAGAACATGTAGTGCAAAGAATGTGGGAAACTCCTTTCCCAAGGACACATTCCACAAATTTGTCTCTCTCCTAACCATGTTCCCAAGAATAAGAACATCTTTAGCATGTGGAATCATGATTAAGATCATGGTAGCTTCCATATATGATAAAGGAGAAGGAATATGCCTCCTCATGTGCAACCAGCACAGTTTTACCATCAACTGGCATAGAATAGGAGATGAAAAGTGTTTCCTCCAACACTTGCTTGCTGCCCCATCCTTCTTGCATGCTTGGAGAAGGTGTTTTATGATTGGTGTAAAGGAGTTACACCAGGGGAAGTATATATCCCCTCCAAGATCCTCTAAAGGATCATCATCATCAATAATTTTCATGGCCTCAAGTGGCCCATGAAGCCCATCATAAATAGTGCTCCCTCTTGGAGCAAAGCCCTCCTCATCTAACAAATGGTCCATGCACTTCCTCATATGAGAGTGAACCTCCTCTTTGAAATTCTCCCATATGAATCCATCCAAGATAGTATGATATGCTCCAATGAAAACAGTGGGTTTGGAGAGCAGGATCTCATAGGTTGCATTTAGTATTTTCTCCTTGATCTTGGAGCATTTAACCAAATAAATCTGATCATGGAAGTAGGTGACCCCTCCAACTAACTTATACCTCCCATCCATTACCTTCCCATCAAGAAAATCACATGTGAAAGGGTCCTTGTAGTATTCCATCATAAGTTGGGAGTCCCAATAAGGCTCTAGACTTCCCAAAAATGACAGCTCTATAGAGGTCTGAAATGCAGCCCCTATCATATCATGACTCTCCTCTTTGACATACTTGATGACAAGGTCACATATTGGAGTCCTGTAAAATTTCTTTTGCTGCCTCCCTTACAGCTGATCTTGCTCAAGACAAGATTGAAGCATGTGGAAATCAACTTCCCTTGGAAATTTATTGTCTCCCAATACTTCCCCAATTTGGCCCATGCATGCAAGAGTATTAAGATCCTCTTGTCATGTTAAGAAATCTCTTTTGTAAGTGAGAAGACCATGGGCTACCCCAAAGATATGGGTTTTCCATGCATCCTCATATCCATACCAGCATAGATTATTGATCTTTCATTCCTCAATGCAGATGAATGAATGGAAGATAACAATGTTCTATTCATAAAATTTCTTACCTCTTTTCTGAATTCATGAAAGATTGTTTACACTGTGCTTGCTTCTGCCAAGGCTCCTTCATTAGCCAAGTATGCAAATGCTGCCCATAGTTGAGAGAAAACTTTAGTTTTCCCCCGATCAGGAGGTCTTCCTGGTGGAATGTGTCCTTACAAAGAGGCATCAAGACATAGAGAAGAATGCGGATGTAGGTGGATAGATTTTCCCCTACCATTGCTGCATGGATTATGTTGCCTCCCTTGGTCTTCCAACCCTTGAAATAGAGAAGGGTATATGCTGTTCTTCTTGAGATTCTCTTCCTCCTCTCTTCCTTCCTCTATCATCAAGATCTCATCATTTGACAATAATGGTACATGCTGCTCAAGAGCTCTATGTGTGAGATCTTGTGGGACTCTGTGCAAGTGTGCAAGAGTTTCTTCTCTTGGAGCAAGTGCTCCAGCTTCATCTTCATGAGGTGTTTGAGGTGTTTTTATTGTGACTGCGTTATGACCTCCTATCTTCTCCTCCTCTCCAATAACTGAAATTGCCTCATCATCAAAAAGAGACCCTAGATCTTGGTCATCTACTGAAGGAGGAATCTCCATGCTTCCTTCTTGAGAATATTTCCCTTCATTCAAAGGAGATCTTGCCCTAGGCAAGGCATCAAACAAACTCACACCTTCTTTATTCCTCTTCATGAAGAAATTACTGACAGAACCTTGAAGCTTAGGTGATATGGCTGAGTGCACATATCCATGAGATGATGATTTATAATTTTCCTCATGTATAGATCTTGTAGATATGATCAGAAGATCTTTCTGCTCTTGAAACTTTCTAGGAGTTTCACTGCTTCTCCTTTCTTCTTCTTGTTCAATCTCCTTGGAGAGGTTCTTATTAGATATGAAAGCTGATGAGAATAAAACCATATTATTCATCATTCCAACCTTGATCCTTTTTGGAATATGACTTTGAAGTTCCCTTTTCAAGGATATCAAAATTCTATTCCAGAGATTGACTGCAGGGGCATTTACTAGATATGTCACCTTTGAACAAGGGATGAGATATATAGGCTACCTGGACATCTGTAGACTTTGTATATAGAGTTTTAAATACTCCTCCTTTAGGGAATCAACACTTTGGCTTGAAGCCACAGGCTGAGCCAAAGTTCTTGCATTGATACCACTATAATGTTCCTTTTTCAGGAACAATTGCAGATTGGGAATAATATGAGTTATTAACAATGTGGAGATACAACCATATGCTTCATAAAGATTTAAAAACACTTAAAATTCAGTAAAATACATAGCATAAAAGTTATACAACGTTTTACAAGGCAAAAGGTGGGGAAAAGTGAAGATTTAGGCCCTAAAACATGTGTATTCATATATATGCGTAACAATAAGATGAGAAAGTGGTTGGATATGATATATATGGTTACTAGGGACTCCCATGTCTAATTTAAGCTAAAAAAAATAAATTTTGATAAGTTAAACAATTCCTCCTTTCCTAACTAGGCTAGAAAACCCTGATTTCCCAAGACTAGTTTTATGCAAAAATTTACTGAAGCATGTGAGAATTATTTTCTAAAGGTTATGACTGAAATAAGGTCTTAATATTGAAAAATAATATCAGGGGAATAATTCATACACTTTATAGAACAAGAGTGAAAGAATACATAAGAAATCCTCAAGAAAGAGGTGCTACACCCATGTAAAAAGATTGCATAACAGTGACAGCGTAATTTTCAGGGCTGAAGAAAATTTTTATTAATTATTCAGATATATATCAGATAAGTACATAAAAATATATATCTAATACATATCCATGTACAAGAAGAGCCGATCTATACATTCCCCTTGGGGATTTTCTCAAAACATGAAGCACCGGAAGTAGATCTGAGATCTAAAACTTCAGATCTGCAGAATGATTCAGAATTTATGAATAGTACAAGTACATACCAGATCAGATCTGAAACATAACATAGATTTTTTGACCAATCTATGGATTAGTACAATGACAGGAAAACCCCAACACCAAAGATCTCTCCTCCAAATTGCAAGCAAATCACCTTGCAACTGTAGGTCTGCAAATAACACTGTCTTATGGACAGAAATAGTTCTGTAGCTTCTAAAGTTGATTTTTCCTGATGCCAATATGTGGATCTGAAGTATAATCAGTAAATTAACACTTTCAGGAGGTTAAATGACACTGTCACTGAAAAGAGCCACTACTATCATCTAGATCTGAGCAAATCTAGATCTCCACTTGCTCAAAATCACAAGAAATCTCAACCCTCAATCACGAGCAGCGCTGTAATGTAAGGTGAAACTTGGCCCAAGCCTGATAGTGGAGAAATTTAGCACAATTCTCCTCCAAGAGCTACTCAAGGAAGGAGGTGGGATTTCTGAACAGGAATGCCCAACAAGGGATGTCTAAGCAGAAAGACCTTCAGAAATAATGTCATCAACAACCTCTCCTTGCTGCCCTCCTCTTCCTTTTATAAGATAGGAGTCTTGCCAAACCCTAAACCACCTTGAATCACTTAACCCTTTTCACATTACAACCTCCTTCTAGAACTGCGTTGTCCATCAAAGAGGTTCAATGCATCTAGATTGCGCTGTTTGACTTGGTCAAATAGGATCCCCTCTTGTGATTTACACCCTTCCACACCTGCAAGATATAATTTGCATAGCCTAGATATTTCTTTGTTCACATAGGCATTGATTTATTTATTTTTTTCAGGAGTTTTACATGTCCTCCTTTACAATTTATTCATCAATTATGAAATGCAAACATAAACATGGAAAAATTAATGTTCCAATTAGCTGAAGCTAATTTAGGAACATTACATAAACATAAGAAATGTGTTGCTTGTATCTCAAGAATCACAACAAACAATATTTCCATGATTCACATTCCAAAGCACATATACAACTTGAAATCATTCATTCTAATTTATGTGGTGCAATTTTTTTTCCATTTGAATATGGTAACAAACACATCATGACATTTATTGATGACTACACTAGAACGTGTCGGGTATATCTATTGAAGAGCAAATATGAGGATTTTGAAACATTAAAAATAAATCATGAATGGATTGAAAATTATGCACAATATCATATTGGATCTATTCATATTGATAATGGAAAATAATATAATTCAAATAAATTTGGAAACTATATTTTCCAACATGGGATCAAACATCAAACAATTGTGCCTTATAATCCCCTACATAACGAAGTAGATGAAAGAATGAACAAGACAATCTTAAATATGGTGCATTCGATGTTATTTTTCAAGAATGTTAAGCTTAATTTTTAGGCAGGTGCATTTCTATGCGCTATGTATATAAAGAGTATATGTCCATATCATGCTCTAAAAAACAAGACTCCCTATGAAATGTGATATGAATACATTCATTCAGTGAGGCATCTCATGGTTTTTGGTTCCACCTATTATGCCTTGATACCTAAGGAATAGATAAACATACTCAATGCAAGGAATAAAAAATGTATATTCTTAGGGTAATCACATACCTCCAAAGCATATCGTCTCTATGATCAAGTGAACACGAATTTATAATATCTAGAGATGTGATATTTCTTTAATCTTCCAAGGCTGACAATGTTGTTGAGTGAAAACTTGATCGCTTCGACGAATTAATGTATGAAAAGTATTTTCAATAGTATTATAATGAGATTCAAAATATTGAAGGATGGATCCCTATATTATACCAATCTATGGAATATCCTTATGAAGCACTCTCCCCCCTCCATGAATCTCTAGCCATTAATCAAGAAGACACTTTGTATGATGTGGTTGAGAGAATTGGGAGGCTAAATATTGATTCAGCCCCATCTATATCAACTGAGAAACTTGGGCCATATTAGAAGGGCCCTCCAAAATGGCTCACAAAGACATTTGGAAGTGTTTTTCCCAATGAGGTTGGAAAGACAAGAACAAGAAGCTCAACTAAAAAAAATGGCTGTGATGTAGACAATCTTGATTCACCTGTTGATATGGATATTTCTTATTATTGTGGATTAAATGTTTCTATATATTTTGAATGAACTTCATTCAAATAATTTTCTTCTCTTCATGAATGGAAAGAATCAACGAAAAAATAATATTATTCTTTGATAAATAATGTCACCTGGAAACTCGTTGATACTCAATTAGGAACCAAATCGATACGCTGGAAGTGGGTCTTTAAGAACAAGTATAAAGAACACAAATCACTTGGCAAGCATAAAGTTAGGCTCGTGGAAAAAGGTTTTACCTATAAGGAAGTGTTTTATTATGATGACACCTTTACCACATAGAAAAATGGGATACCATTCAAACATTCTTTTCCTTAGCAACTTAGAATAGTTGGAAAGTCTTTCAAATGGATGTAAAGACTGTTTTCTTGAATGTAGATCCGAAAGAGAATGTTTTTGTGTCCCATCCCAAAGGATTTATTGTGAAGGGTTAGGAACACAAAGTATGAAATATTTTGGAGTCCTTGTATGGCCTTAAACAAGCTCCGTGAGCCTGGTACAAGAAATTGAGTGAGAATCTTCTGAAACTCATTTTCTAACACTATGATCTTAACGATTCATTTTTTTTTATAAGAATGATGGAAAAAAATTGTATATATTTTGATGTGTGTGGATGTTATTATTATGAGAGGGAAAATTGTGAATTACATTTCATCCATAACGAAAGAACTGAGGAAATGTTTTGAAATGACATATTTGGGATATGTTCATTATTATATTGGTATTGAAGTAACCCAACATATGTAGTTTATATTCATCTCTTAGAAGAAGTACATTGGGTATATGTTGAATAGGCTTGACATGGATGAGTGCAAAATTTTGACTATTCCAATGGAACATAATTTAAATCTCACATCCACTGAAGGAAAATAATTTGAGGATGCAAAAAAGTATAGATAGCTCAAAGGAAGTATGAACTACCTCATTAATACGAAACTAGAAATTTCATTTGCTATTAGAATCCTCTCCACGTTTATGTGAAATCCTTATGAGGTTCATTGGTCTACTACAAAAATAGTTATAAGGTACTTGAAAAGAACTCAAAGCTTTGGACTCAAGTATACACGGGTGGATGACTTCAACTTGATTGGATACTCTGATTCAAATTTTGATGGAGATAAACAAACTAGAGTATCTATTTTAGGTTATGTTATGAGCCTTGGATCAAGATTTATCTCTTAGAAGTTGTTAGCCATCAATAATAAATTTTGTCATATAAAATGATGGCTAAAACAAATCTGTGGCCTTCAAGAAACAAATTTCAAGTAAATATGTGAGTTCTTGAAGTCTTGCCATGTTCATTATCCAAAGAACCCATCTCACTAATCTCTTCACCTCAAAATCCTGCTTTTTCCAAAGATAAAATTGTTTTTCATGGCCTCATCTCCATCATTTCATTCCTCCATTTCATCTTCACAATTCCCTCCATATCACTCATTTTTTTCGTTTTTATTATCCTTCATTTATTTTGAAGAATCCCTTTATTTACCTTTCATTTACATTAAAAGGCTATCAAAACCCTTTTATACCATTTATTTTTCTTTTAATTGGTCTAATTTGGCATTTTTTAACTATACCGAAACCCTCAAAAGGCTGTAAAAACCTTCATTTCGGCCTTAAAAGAACTCATTTTATCACAAAAGCCTTAAAGCACTTTTTGCCTTAAACCCTCCAACCCTTTTTCACCATAAGACCCAATACCCGTGACTGGCAGCTAAAGTCTTTAGCCTCCATCGGCCATCACACTTTGACGTTTCCTGTTTCCACTTTCCCAAATCTCCGCCAATGTTCATCTTCGTCGATGGATTCATAACCATTGATCTCCCCTAGATCGGACGGTCCGCGCTTCATCAAAAACCACAATAGGTCACTTCCGCCTTCCCTTTCATCACTGATATGTGCTCCACCGGTAGAATCCCGACCATTGATCTCTCTAAGATCTAACGACCCTTGGTTTCCGCTTTTCCTCATCGGCATATCGGTTATCACACCTTGCTCCTTCCCACTTCCACTTTTTCCCTTCCATCCACCATTCATCGATATGCAAAGCCCTAATTTGGTCTATATGGTCGATTTTCCTTATCCAACATCCCACATTTAACCTGACCCTTTCACCCATCGATCTAATGTTTCACTACACGAAAGGTTTTATTACATCAACACCCGGCCCCACCTCATTTTTCCATCGCTCAATTTCCTGCCATCGCGCTGATCCTAGACCGTCGATCTGGCTCCCCCATATCTAATGTTCCTCGCACCATTTCATGCCCGTGTCCGCCAAACATCCCCGTCGAGCATGTTGAATGTGAAATAGGTGATTTTACGGGGGACACACAGCAACCACCGACTTGAATCGTGTTCGCCCCGGGCAAAACCACTTACTGCTGATATCCCGCACGAAAACCGCCTTCGATTTTCTGCCAAATCACCAATGCTCCTTCGCACCATAATCCATGTTTGAACCCTAGTTTGTGCCTGTTCACCATGAATTTCCCACCTTCGCTGCATTCATCCTGCTCTGCACTGCTCTTCTGCCTCCCTTGAGCCTCTGAAGTAGTTCAAATCCCTGCACGGGTTTTATTTAATAGGTTTTATGGTTTTGCAGGTTTCAATGGTGAAAAATATATTAAATTCATCCCACAACATGTATATTATTGCAGAGTCGAGGGTTATGATCCTTGAAGGCTCAGATTGAAGCAAAGAGGGACCAAAGGGGCCGGATTTCCACGTCTATGTCAATGCTTCATGACCATTGACTATCAGATCAAAGCCCTTCAATACACCAAATCCACCTGCCAGCAACCAATGAAGAACAGTGAAGACGATTAGATCAGCGAAGGAAATCCTTAACCGCTAGATCATCATGGCTATCTACTCCGCCAAAGATCATAAATGCCACCAGAGCCTACTATACACACCAAAAGACACCTTGACAGTCATTATGTTGACAGCACCTCTTTAAACTATCAGGGCAGTTATTGTAAAGGCATGGGAAGGCCTTATAGCCGATTCCATCACTTAACTTGTTCCAGGAAACAAAAGCAGAGTTACTGCAGCCAAACGATTTCTCCACAGACACACTCTGAAGTTATTACCAGCCTGCACAGTTGGCCTCAAATTAAAAAAAAACAACTAAAATGGTGCAAATAGTTATTGCTATGACTATTAAGAAGAATGGGCATTCGAATACCCTCCCTTCTGTCTCAATTTATCATTCAAGACCATTTCTTTCATCACTCCCCCTCATTAACCTATAAGAAATCTCTGAAGTTTCATTGTAAAGGGTTGGAAAATTGTTAATTGCTGAAATTATACTGAGTGTGAGTTGCTAAGTAGTTGTTGTATAGTAGGGTGGGAAGATAATTGACAGACTGTAAAGCTATTGGACCAAATGCATGTGATTGGTTTTGGACATCAATTTCACAAGAAAATTCACTGGATCTTGATCTAAATCATTGGTGATGTTTTTATTCATTGTAATCGTTTCTTCTTATGTCATTCATGCTGTTCATATTCTCCGATAAAAAACAGGAAATTTAAATTAGGATTTACTTCCAAAGTACCCTAATTCTAGTTTCTATTTTTATCTCTATGTTTTCATCTAATGGTGTGTTTGAGAAAGAAGCAATAGAGTATAACCAGTAAGATCGTTGGTAAGCCCATGTCTGCTAAGTATAACTTGAGGTTTTGTTCTCGAACGTTCTTGATAAGTAAACTAAGTAAAGTTAAGTTAGGGAAGTCTATGGTTAACCCTGCCCTCTAGTCTTTTATCCAACTCTTGCTTTTAAAATATCCCGTGACTGTATGCCTAAAGTAAGATAGTTTCTAAGTCCTTACTTGATCTTAGGCTATTCTTTTCGTTTGCTCAAATGTTTTCTACTTCCTAAAGGTAGTCAAGGGGACTACAGGAATGTTGTCTAAAAAGCTGAATTTAGTAGGAGTATTGACGAAAGAAGCATAAGTTTTTCCCTATCCTTTGGCTCGCTCTAAAACAGCCACTTTCAAGGTTTTCTTAGTGTGGTAGAGTTAGTTTCCTTAATTTGAGTTAGCTTTGCTTATTTCACAACATTCCTTAATGTTTCGTACCACCAACCCAACCTAAAAGATCTTATGATATAGATGACTAGTCCTTTGAAAAGCCTTGAGTAATTGTCGTGTAAGTAAGCCCTTTTATGACTCCATAGCCCAATGGGTTAACACTTTTTCTTGACCTATCTTCCCATGTGGAACATCTTGCAATCTGCTTCCTCCTTCACACCTCACATGACCTTCTCAATTAATGATTCCCAACTGAACAACAAGAAAACCCTTGAGCTTCATAACTAGCCTAAAATCATAACATAAGCCTTCAAGCATATTATTCCAATACAGATATAGAGAGATCCCTCTCTGAATACAATAGGGCTAGATCCTAGGATTCTAAATTGGTTCTGATGTGGGTTCCTGCAGCGTTTGTATTTGCCATTCTTGCAAAATACGGGAACCTAACATATTGGAAACCATACTAGGGATTTGAGTAATAGATAACTTCACAACTTAGAATATCTATTTATTAAAGTGAATCAAGTGTCTCCCAAGAGTGGTTCCTAATTGTTGATGGTGGACAACAACCAGTCCTAGAAAACAAGTAAAAATCATCCACCTGGCGACTCCACAGCTCCCAAAAGACCTAATGAATCCACTGGTAGAAGACTCTAAACTGGTTGAAAAGATATAGTGACCTCTTTCTAATTTACAAACATGAATCCAAGAATAAAATGAAGACATGCCCCAATGAGTAGAAATCATATTCTTGGGTTCCCACAGAAGATGCCCCAGGTAAATTGTGATGATAACCTACCTGTTTTTCAAGATGAAAAGTTTTATGACCCTTTGTTACATCTCATCAAGTTTCATATACATGTATGTAGGTTAAAAGTTGAATGGCATGAGGACTGCCTTATGAAAATGTTCATGTTAAATTTAGAAGGAAAAGCAAGGGAATGGTATGAATGGTTGAAACCTAGTATTTTGTTTTCTTTAAAGGACCTCCACAAGGTATTTTATGATTATTATAAAGAAATATCCCCTTATTTATCATTGGATGGAAATTGTTGTGATCAATCTGAGGACAACATACAATACCTTGCAAACATTCATGAAGATTTAGGAAATTGCCATTTTGAGGATCTCTTAGCAGCCATTCATGAATTTAATATTCAAAACAACTATCAGGAAAACCTAGATGAATTAGTTAAGGAAGCAATAAATCCAAAAACAAAAGAAAATCCTCAAAATCTCTCTGCAAGCACAAGTAGTGATTCACCATCCCTTCTAGGGGAGGCTCAAGAAGACATCCAACCTCAAAATCAGCCTTCACAAGAAAAGGAGAACTATTGTACTTCTAGCCAAAAAAGAGAAAAATGCCTCCTCTGCTAACTGAAGAGGAAATTAATCAAATATTAAACAAACAACCAGCCTCCAAGCCTTCATTTTAACAAAATATTTCTACTCATTTACCTGCTAAACCTTGTTGCCAAAAATCAGAAAATAACCTTATAAATTAAGTTAAAGAAAGACAAACATATAATCCAATATGTTTAATTAGTGAGATTGTTTATACTGATGATTCTCCAAGTTTTGATCATTCTAATGATGATGATGAGATCCAAGGAGAGACTAATCATGCAAGGCAACCAACATTTGATTGGTGTCTTGAATTTCACTATCATCAGTTTGAAAGTAGCAATCGACCAATGCAGCCCATCAGAATTAGCTTTCACATAATTAGAAATTAGCAATCTATCAATTGTAATGTTGAGGTGGAAAAGAATGAGGAACTTGTTGGCCAAGTTGAAGATAAGAAGCCTTCTCCTGAAAGGGTTCAGGTGATCAAGCATACCCTTGCTCAAGAACATGGTGACCTCTTCACAAATTTCAGTCCACTAAGTTGGAACATACCAGGACTACAAGAGGAAAACACTGAAATATATGATGAGTCCTCAAGTTCAGGTGATAATGAAGATGAAGAAGAGTCTCTTTCTCAAAAGAATCTTAACCTTGACCCAGTGGAGGAAAAATTAACCCTGGTTGAAAAATATCTTTCAAATAGTCATAACCTGTTGGAAATATGATGCAATGTGTTTTCCTTAATGGCAACCTACTTGATGAAGTTGTCCTTGATGGAAACTGACTTCATGAGTTGTCTTTGGATAGCAACCTATTTGTTAATGATGTAAATCTGATGTATCTACAGAGCAGTTCAGAAGTAACAAAGAAAAAAATTCTAGTCAGTGCCAGAGTAATGATGAATAAGATATGTCACAAAGCATACGCGGGTTTGTAAAGGCAAAGTAGCGTATGTACGCATAAAAGTATGTACCAAGTAGTGTATGCCTATTTTCGCTCTAAATTTATAAAACCAGGGGACATGACCATGGTATTGGCCCACAGTATTGAGTGCTAGATTATCTATTTGATCCCATCCAGGAATACCATCAGCAGTTAAGTGGTTTTGACTCATGGTATTGATAAAGGCTAAAACTATATAAGGAGAAGAGGATCATAGTGTAAGGTGTGCATAGGTCTGGGTTTTAATGAATACTTCACTCTGAAGTATATCTGGATGGAATGGGTAACATTTTATTGATTGATCTGAATTAATAATGCACCTATGAAGAAAATGATGAAGAGGGATCTCTAGATCTGAAATGACTATGTATTTTCTAGATCTTTTTATGGAATGTTTAGATCTGTGATCTGGTGAATCTTTGCTGAAGTAAAGGGTGAGATCTGAGTTATCTGTTATGAAGAGATGCATAGTTTTGAAATGTTACAGATCTATAAGCATGTTCAGCTTAGCGAAAGCGCGTATATATGCAGGTTCGTTTCAGAAAAAGCGCGTATGAAATCAAAGGTCAGTTCTGAAATAGTTGCAGATCTATACGCAGGTTTGTCTCTGTGAAAGCGCATATATACGCAGGTTCAGTGAAGTAAAAGCGTGTATGGAATCTAGGGTTTTTCTGAAGTGTTTGGAATGAAATGTCTGATCTTTTTTGTTGTTTTACTGCTATCTGTCAATGATGTATTCATACAGATCTGGGTTGTTTGAATGTTGATTATGATGCTGATTATGTTGATTAAAGATCAAGTTATTGGTTGATTGGTTGATGATTCAATGAATGAATTGATGGGGTTATAAGTTTCAGTTTGATGTATGTTGAGCTTAAATGTGTGGAGTGGGTCCAGTCTAAAAATTTGATGAAAAGTGGCCTACAAGGTATGTTGTGTGGAAGCTGTTGGAACCAGTATGAAAATTGATGAAACGTGGTCCGCAGTGGTTCTGAGGGTCGAAGCCTTCAGTGAGGGGGTTGTAGCTCCCTTCCAATGGTAGCTGGTAAACGAGAGCAGGGGGTAGTAGCTCCCTTCCAGGAGAGGCTGGTAAATGAGAGCAGGGGGTAGTAGCTCCCTTCCAGGAGAGGTTGGTAAACGAGATCAGGGGGTTGGAGCTCCCTTCCAGTAGTGGCTGGAGAATGAGAGAAGGTTGCAGCCTTCTGCAGGTGGGTGCCTGCGTGCTGGTATGATTCTGCGCTAGTACAAAATTGTAAGAATTTTTCTTTATAATAAATATTGAAGACAGAGAAGATAACAGCGGTGGTTTTCTCTCGAATTGGGTTTCCACCTTAGATACTGGTGTTCATGTGTGTTGCTTATGTGTGATGGTTTATTCTGTTATCACGGCACATGCTTACTGCTTATTAAACATCTGATGAATGAATGATGCAATGATCTAAGTAAATAATTAAATGCATAATAATATCTCTAGACATACACAAGTTTTCTTAAGGATATCTGTGTGTATACACGAGTTGGGTTCAGTAAAGTTCAGTATGGTTTTAAGAGAAAGAAAAATTAAAAAATTTTCAGTCAGCTCTAAATACTGATTCACCCCCCCTCTCAGTATTTTTCCCAACAATTGGAATCAGAGCAGGTCCTTCTGTAGAAGCTTGATCGCTTGAAGGAGATCCGTCACAATGGGAAGGAAGAAAAAGAAGAGGGCTACTCAAAGAAAAAAGTGTACAACAGAAAATGAAGATGATGAATCAGGTCCTGATTTTTTTTCTTGTAACTCACTTCCTTGTGCATGCAATGGTGAAGATAGTGAAAAAGAAAGTGAAAGTAATATTATGGGTCTACAAGAAAATCTGAAGATTAAAGTTGAAGATCAACAGATTTTATTTAATGAGAGGGAATCTATCTACAAAGATATGGTCTCTAGAATCAATGGACAGATAGAAATGTATCAAAGACAGTAGGATAAAGTAACCAATCGAAGTGAAAGACTTGAAGCAAAAATCATCTCTCTCAAAACAGATCTGGAAAAAACAAATAAGAGGAATGAAGAACTTTTACAAAATTTTGAAGAACAAGAAAATGGGTTGAAAGAAGAGATTTTAAAATTGAATGATCAAGTAGAAGAAGAAAGAAGGGTCGAAGAAAGTATGAAGAAGCAATGCAAAAGATTGGAGGTTGAGGTAAACATTTTAAAAGGTAAATTAGAAGAAAAAGATAAACTCTTGAGGTTTCAAGATAGTACTAAGATTCTGGACAATATTCTTAGTAGTTAAGGGTCTCCTTCTGTTAAATTTGATCTTGGTTTTCATGAAACTGTTAAAGGAGAATCTAGTTCACAAGAAAGTGCTAAAGATTCAAAAGATATCAATGCAAAACCTGAAGTGTTGAAAGACACAAAAGGTCAACTGACAATCATGAACTCTAAAAGGAAATCATTCGCTCCTAACTATAGAAGCATCAATCGATTCTCTCCTTTGATCAATAATGTTGAATGCTTTAAATGTCATAATTATGGGCATGTTGCAGCCAATTGCAGAAGAAGATTGTTTCATTCACAAACAAACAGATTCTACACAGAAAGGTACTCAGGTTTCTTTAAGGGATATTGTTTTTCATGCAGCAATTTTGGTCATAAAGCAGCTGATTGCAATAGAAGAAAGAATATAAAAACACATGATGATCCCTATGCTTACTTTTCTGGTCACACAAGATGTTATGCTTGTAACAAGTATGGACATATAGAAAAAGAATGCAGGATGAATAGATCTAAGAAATTGGATAATTTCCAGCACACAATAAGAAATTTCAAGTAAAGCTGGAAAAAGAAGGAGGACTGGTCAAAAACGTAGGGAATAATAATCCTACTGCAGTCTTCTCCTTCTAAAGCTTACTTCTCATAATGACTGTAGGAGTGATGTGAGATACATTATAGGAATCAGTAATTTATCATCACAAGGGGAGAAATATATGATGATTCCCATGTTTGGTTTGGTAATTCTGGTTGTGTTTATTTCTAACAGTGCATCTAATGTGACAACAGAAGATAGGTACATAATGTATAAATCTAGGAGAAAATGAAGATGTGAAATTTTCAGTATTTCACTTTTCATACGCGGCTTTCATGAACTAAATCCGCGTATACAGGCAAGTTCCTTTGGAGACAGAAGCGTATTTTTTTCTGATAAGAAAAACAGTGAGTCAGCTCAAGGACATGAGCACAGTTTCAGGGGGAGCATTAGCCTTGCTGAGAGTAATGCATTGTTGGCATTATGATGGTTCTGAAATATGATCTCTCTCTTGAGGTATTTTTTGTATTGGTTATAAAAATTCATATTTGTAATTTGATGAAAAGGTTATGTTGACACCTATGATGTAAATTGTTATATTCAGTCATGTAAGGACTTCTTCAAATTTGTAAACCCACTTGGTTGGGTAGTTGAGTCAAAATGTGTAAACCCACTTGGTTGGGTAATTGAGTCACATATGTAAATCCACTTGGTTGGTTCATTTATGTAAGTATGAGTCCTTGGTGATAGGAAAGGTCATAGATTCATGTACTTCATTGAAAAATATGTTTGAAGATTCAGCGTGAACTCAGGGGGAGCATGGTAACTTCAGTGCACATCATATCTACATAGCTCATCCTTATACAAGGGAAGAAAAACCTTGTGTTGGTTTTGATCCGCCCTTTGCCCTTGATGTCAAAGGGGGAGAGTATTATGTATTATGGTGTTTGAATAATGGTGATGTCAGTATTAAACACCATCATGGTTGCCATCAAGTCCAAAGGGGGAGATTGTTGGCAATATGATGCAATGTGTTGTCCTTGATGGCAACCTACTTGATGAAGTTGTCCTTGATGGAAACTGACTTGATGAGTTGTCTTTGGATAGCAACCTATTTGTTAATGATGTAAATCTGATGTATCTATAGAGTATTTCAGAAGTAACAAAGAAAGAAATTCCAGTAAGTGCCAGAGTAATGATGAATAATATATGTCACAAAGCATACGCGGGTTTGTAAAGGCAAAGTAGCATATGTACGCGTAAAAGTACGTACCAAGTTGCGTATGCCTATTTTTGCTCTAAATTTATAAAACTAGGGGACATGAACATGGTATTAGCCCACAGTATTGAGCGCTGGATTATCTATTTGATCCCATCCAGGAATACCATCAGCAGTTAACTGGTTTTGACTCATGGTATTGATAAAGGATAAAACTATATAAGGAGAAGAGGATCATAGTGAAAGGTGTGCATAGGTCTAGGTTTTAATAAATACTTCACTCTAAAGTATATCTGGATGGAATGGGTAATAGTTTATTGATTGATCTGAATTAATAATGCACCTATGAAGAAAATGATGAAGAGGGATCTCTAGATCTGAAATGACTATGTATTTTCTAGATCTGTTTATGGAATGTTTAGATTTGTGATCTGGCGAATCTTTGCTGAAGTAAAGGGTGAGATCTAAGTTATCTGTTCTGAAGAGCTGCATAGTTATAAAATGTTACAGATCTATACGCATGTTCATCTCAGTGAAAGCATGTATATACGCAAGTTCGTTTCAGCAAAAGCGCGTATTAAATCAAAGGTCAATTCTGAAATAGTTGCAGATCTATACGCATGTTTCTCTCTGTGAAAGTGCGTATATACGCAGGTTCAGTGAATTAAAAGCGCGTATGGAATCTAGGGTTTTGCTGAAGTGTGTGGAATGAAATGTCTGAACTGTTTTGTTGTTTTACTACTATCTGTCAATGATGTATTCATACAGATCTGGGTTGTTTGAATGTTGATTATGCTGTTGATTATGTTGATTAAAGATCAAGTTGTTGGTTGATTGGTTGATGATTCAATGAATGAATTGATGGGGTTATAAGTTTCATTTTGATGTATGTTGAGCTTAAAAGTGTGGAGTGGGTCCAGTCTGAAAATCTGATGAAAAGTGGCCTACAAGGTATGTTGTGTGGAAGCTATTGGAACCAGTATGAAAATTGATGAAACGTGGTCCATAGTGGTGCTGAGGGTCGAAACCTTCAGCGAGGGGGTTGTAGCTCCCTTCCAGTGGTAGCTGGTAAACAAGAGCAGGGGGTAGTAGCTCCCTTCCAGGAGAGGCTAGTAAACGAGAGTAGGGGGTAGTAGCTCCCTTCCAGGAGAGGCTGGTAAACGAGATCAGGGGGGTGGAGCTCCCTTCCAGTAGTGGCTGGAGAATGAGAGAAGGTTGCAGCCTTCTGCAGGTGGGTGCCTGCATGCTATTATGAGTCTGCACCAGTACAAAATTGTAAGAAGTTTTATTTATAATAAATATTGAAGACAGAGACGACAACAGCGGTGGTTTTCTCTCGAATTGGGTTTCCACCTTAAATACTGGTGTTCATGTGTGTTGCTTATGTGTGATGGTTTATTCTGTTATTATTTCACATCCATACTGCTTACTAAACATCTGATGAATGAATGATGCAATGATCTAAGTAAATAATTAAATGCATAATAAGATCTCTGGACATACACAAGTTTTCTTAAGTATATCCGCGTGTATACGTGAGTTGGGTTCAGTAAAGTAGTGTATAGTTTTAAGAGAAAGAAAAGGTAAAAAGTTTTCAGTCAGCTCTAAATACTGATTCACCCCCCCTCTCAGTATTTTTCCCAACACAACCAAGTAGTATTTCAGGATCCCTATGCTGATTTCTTGAAGACATTTGAAGAGGGAGGAAAATTTGTTAGGAGCAGTTTATTGCCAAGTGCAAGAAATTTTTTTAGCATTGTTGCTAAGAAACAAGTGAGATGGGATTGGCCCTTTTGTTTATCCAGTATGCTCAAGGAGATGAAAAAAGACCAATCATGGAATCATCTGATTGATTGGATGTATTAGAAAAGAGAAATAACCAACTAAATATGTAAATTCCAAGTTATATTAGGTTAGATAGGAATGCCAATAAGCTCACCCTTTGAGCATTTATCTAGTTTTTAGTTGATTTGAAGGAAAAATGAAAGATACAAAAACAATAGAAAAAGAGAAAAGAGGGCAGATTAAAAGAAGAAAGGTACAGCCCCATACCAAAAAAAAAAAAAAATATCTAAAAGTGTGCAAGCTTAAATGCCACTACTTTAAAAGAACACTGTTATTTGGTCATACAGCCTAACCATGACTAGATAAATTTCAATTCACTCCTGATAGGATAGTGAAGGAGATCTACCAAATTGTTTAATCTTGGCTTATCAGTAGAATAGATTAGGATAGAATAATATGGTTCTAAAATTCTCAAAATATGAACTAAAGAATCAAAATAAAGAAGAAGATGGCTCTAAACAGATCAAAATTTGAGCCAAGGAGAAAAGAAGGATATTCATTATTTTCAGATCTTAAACCTTCACAGTTTTGTTTTAATTTTTTGCAAATTAAAGGTCTATGTGTAGTTTGTATTTGATGTCATAGCCATTACACCAAATCAAACAGTTTTTTCCTAATTTGACTATATTTTAAATTTCTGTTTTAGAATGTAGAGAATGCAGATCTGTCAAACAGTTTAATCTTGACAGATAGTAGCTTAGCTAGAGAATTTTTGAGTTCAACTATTTAATCTAAAGTCATGGAAGTTATAAGGGTAGCAATAGATCAGTTTTTCCTATTTTTGAAAGGAATAAAATGTTGATGTCAAAGGGTTTGCTAGTCCAGGTGCACCCACTGAAGAAAAAATGTTAGGACAAGTAGGTTGTGTAGGTAGTTGTTTGGGGAATGAATTATTCTATTGATGTAATACTGATCATCTTTTTACGTAGCGTGATCAAAGAAGAAAGAGGTTGTCAAAGTGCAGCAAATTACAAAGGCACTGATCTATTTTCTAGAGATTTATCTCTGAGGTTCTTGACACCTCCAAGGAGCTTCCCTCCCCAAGTGGAGCCACTGTTAGCCATCAATAATAAATTTTTTCATATAAAATGATGGCTAAAAAAAATATGTGGCCTTCAAGAAACAAATTTCAAGTAAATCTGTGAGTTCTTGAAGTCTTTCCATTTTCATTATCCAAAGAACCCATCTCGCTAATATATTCACATCAAAATCATGCTTTTTCCAAAAGAGAACTATTTTTCATGGCCTCATCTCCATCATTTCATTCCTCCATTTCATCTTCACAATTCCCTCCATATCACTCATTTTTTCCCTTTTGCTTATCCTTAATTTCTTCTGAAGAATCCATTTATTTACCTTTAATTTCCATTAAAAGGCCATCAAAACCCATTTAGACCATTTATTTTTCTTTTACTTGGTCTAATTTGGCTTTTTTTAACTATATCGAAACACTCAAAAGGATGTAAAAACCTTCATTCTGGCCTTAAAAGTACTCATTTTATCACATAGGCCTTAAAGCGCTTTTCAGCTTAAACCCTCCACCCCTTTTTCACCATAAGACCTTATACCCGTGACCACCGGCTAAATTATTTAGCCTCCGTCGGCCATCACACTTCAGTATTTCCTATTTCCACTTTCCCAAATCTCTGTAGATGGATTCGTAACCGTCGATCTCTCCCAGATCGTACAGTCCACGCTTCATCACAAAACACAACAGGTCACTTCCACCTTCCCTTTCATCATTGATACACACTCCACCGATAAAATCCCAACCGTTGATCTTTCTAAGATCTAACAGCCCTCGTTTTCTGTTTTTCCTCATTGACATATCGTTCATCGCACCTTGCTCCTTCCCACTTCCACTTTTTCCCTTCCATCCACCATTTTCTGATCTGTGAAGCCCCGATTTGATCCAGACCATTGATTTTCCTCATCTAACGTCCCATATTTAACCTGACCCTTTCACCCATCGATCTAACGTTTCACTACATGACAGGTTTTCTTACATCAGCACCCGGCCCCACCTCATTTTTCCACTGCTCAATTTCCTGCCATCGCACTGATCCTGGACCATCGATCTAGCTCCCCCAGATCTGACGGTCCTCACACCGTTTCATGACCATGTCGACCAAACCTCCCCATCGAGCATGTTGAATGTGAAATAGGTGGTTTTGCAAGGGACATGCGGCAGCCGCCGACTTGAATCGTGTTTGACCCAGGTAAAACCACTTACCGCTGATATCCCGCATGAAAACTACCTCCAGTTTTATGCCAAATCACCAATGCTCCTTCGCACCATAATCCATGTTTGAACCCTGTTTTGTACCTATCTGCCATGAATTTCCTGCCTCCACCACATTCATCCTCCTCTGCACTACTCTTCCGCCTCCCTCGAGCCTCTAAAGAAGTTCAAATCCCCACATAGGTTTTATTTAAAAGGTTTTATGGTTTTGCAGGTTTCAGTGGTGAAAAATATATTAAATCCATCCCACAGCAAGTATATGATTGTAGAGTCGAGGGTGACAATCCTCGAAGGCTCAGATTGAAGCAAAGAGGGACCAAAGGTGTCAGATTTCCACGTCTATGTCAATGTTTCATGACCATTGACTATCAGATCAAAGCCCTTTAGTACACCAAAGCCACCTACCAGCAACCAATGAATAATAGTGAAGATGAGTAGATCAGTGAAGGAAAGCCTTAACCGCCAGATCATCATGGCTATCTACTCCGCCAAAGATCATAAATTCCACTGCAACCTACTTTACACACCAAAATACGCCTTGACAATCATTATGCTAACAACACCTCTTTAAACTATCAAGGTCGTTATTGTAAAGGCATGGGAAGGCCTTAAAGCCCACTCCATCACTTAAATTGTTCCAGCAAACAAAAGTAGAGTTACTGTAGCCAGAGGATTTCTCCACAAAGACACACTTTGAAGTTATTACCAACCTACCTAGTTTGCCTCAAAGTTGACAAAATCAACTAAAATGGAGCAAATAGTTATTGCTGTGACTATTAAGTATATATCACTCCCCCGAGAAATCGTTAATTTCTTGAAGCATTGCGGTGAGTTGCTAAGTAGTTGTTGTATAGTAGGGTGGGAAGAGAATCGACACACTGTAAAGCTATTGGACTGAATGTATATGATTGGTTTTGGATGTCAATTGCACAAGAAAATTCACTGGATCCTGATCTAAACCATTAGTGATATTTTTCTTCATTGTAATTGTTTCTTTTTATGTCATTCATGTTGTTCATATTCTCCGATAAAAAATAGGAAATTTAAATTAGGATTTACTTACAAAGTACCCTAATTATAGCTGCTATTTTTATCTCTATGTTTTCATCTAGTTGTGTGTTTGAGAAAGAACCAATAGAGTATAACTAGTAAGAACGTTGGTAAGCCCATGTCTGCTGAGTATAACTTGAGATTTTGTTCTCGAACGTTCTTGATAAGTAAACTAAGTAAATTTAAGCTAGGGAAGTCTATGGTTAGCATTTTCCTCTAGTATTTTCTCCAACAATTGCTTTGAAAATATCCCGTGAGTGTATGCCAAAAGCATGGTAGGTTCTAAGTCCTTACTTGATCTTAGGCTATTCTTTTCGTTTGCTCAAATGTTTTCTACTTTTAGAAGGTAGTCAAGAGGACTACAGGATCATTTTCTGCAAAGATGACCTTAGTAGGAGTATTGACCAAAGAAGTATAAGGTTTTCCCTGTCCTTTGGCTCACTCTAAAACAGTCACTTTCAAGGTTTTCTTAGTGTGGTTGAGTCAGTTTCCTTAATTGGAGTTAGCTCTTCTTATTTCACAACATTCCTTAACGTTTCGTACCACCAGCCCAGCCTAAAATATATTTTGATATAGATGACTAGCCCTTCAAAAAGTCTTGAGTAATTATCATGTAAGTAAGCCCTTTTATAACTCCACAGCCCAATGGGTTAACACTTTTTCTTGGCCTATCTTCTCATGCTGAAACATCTTGCAATCTGCTTCCTCCTTCACACCTCACATGACCTTCTTAGTTAATGATTCCCAACCAAACAACAAACAAACCCTTGAGCTTCATAACTGACCTAACATCATAACATAAGCCTTCAAGAATATTATTCCAATACACATATAGAGAGATCCCTCTCTAAATCCAGGAGGGCTAGATACTAGGATTCTGAAGTGGTTTTGATGTGGGTTCCTGCAGTGTTTGTATTTTCCATTCTTGCAAACTACGGGAACCTAACAGAAGTCACACACACAATAATCTCCAATGGATTCCACAAAAGAGGTAGAATATGTGGCAGAAGATGAAGAAACAATGGAAGTTTTGTGGCTCAGGAAAATTTTGATTTACAACACTTCTTCGATAAAATTGGCCAAGAATGAAAAGTTCCATGATCAAAATAGGCACATTAATACAACGTATCATATGATTTCACATCATGTTGATGCAAAGACTATCCATATATGAAATTTCTCCACAAATGAGTAGATTATATGCATCAACACCAAAGCACTTGGACGATAAAAGTTTTAAAGATTTAGAATGATGACTAGACTCACCAAAATTCCTTCAAATGAAGGGGGGGATTTTGACATATAATATTTGGTGTTATGAGAACTCATGTAAAAAATTTAAATTAAAAAACACTAGGTTTAACTGATCGATAAAGAATAATATTCTTAGTATTAGTCCCAATAGATATGGTCATAAATCCATATCTACAAAAATTAAAAGCATTTAAAGTGGCCAAATAGTGCTTTCCTAATATAAATGGATGTTCTCCAAGGTGTGTCTTAGTATGATGGATGAATTTAGGCTCTATTTGCGAGTGGGTTAATTTTTCATGCCTTTTCCAAAAAAAATATTAACCAACATTCATTTTTTCTAAAAATATTCGCCCAAATTTTATAGTGCAAAGTTATGTTAACTTAAAATGTGCTAAAATTTTATAGTTCTTATATAAACTCACTAGAAATTTGAATATTTTTACAAAAATATTTCCAAATATTTTATAGTTTGCATATTAGTGACTAATAAGATTTGTTAAGTTTCTAAAACTTTAAGATAAATTTCCATCCTTAAATTTTTCCTTGCTTGGGTTGCAAAACTAGAAAATCCAATGTGTACTCCGAGGAATCAAATGAAATAGTTGTATCATCTAGTATTCGTTAAGGATGAATCATGGACCTATTGTCTAGTTTCAGCACAATAGGCATTGGTCTTAAATTGGTAAACCCAAATTGTTCATGTTAGAAAATTATATATTACAGAGCAGTGCAACACATAAAATATGCAGAAAACACAAGCACACAAAACACATAAAACTAGAGAGACACAGATATATGTAGTTCACCCAATTTGGGCTACATCCACCCCCAAAAGCCAGTCCTTCCTCTCTATTATCCAGCAAAATGAAGAGACACAACCTATAGCAGATCCGCTGTAATATCCTTTGTTCTCTCTCATAGCCTCCCTATCTATTTCTCGCTCTTAGAATACACATACAACACACAGCCGCAATACAATACCCTCATACAAACGAGGGGAAAAGTACCCTAAACTAAACATAACTTCTACCATCAGATCATCCGCCTAATGAATGGCACAAATGACAAGAAATTACTATACCTTTACAAGGAAATTTTACATCTTTTTTTAGCTTCAGGGGTGCTGCCCCTGAAACCCCATGCCAGGGGGGGGCTCCATAAAGTCGCAACCCCCCCCCCCCCCCCTCCTTGGACCCCCAAAACAGCGTTTAATTACGAGCGGTGTTGCCTCCCCATTAAGGTATAAGGGTCCAATGCTATGATACAAAATAAACAAGATAATCAGTCTCCACACCCAACAATCTCCCACTTGGAGACTGATTGTAGCAACTCCACCGCTGCTTCATTTGCTGGAAAATGACTCGACTTTGGACCTAGTTGTTTCTCATATTCATCATCATACTTGAATACCAATTGAAAATGATCATATTCTCAGTTTCTTCCTGGTTACAGCTTTTGTTAGCATATCTGCAGGATTCTGGCTAGTGTGTATCTTTTCCAGCTTCAGCTGTCCATCTTCCAACACTAACCATATGAAATGGTACTTGAGTTGTATGTGTTTAGTCCTGCAAGGAAATGCAGAGTTATTTGCAAGATGAATGGCACTTCTTATATCACTGTATAACGTGCCCATATCATGCTTCTTACCCAATTCATCCATAAACCTTTGTAATCGAATCATTTCCTTAGTAGCCTCTGTAGCAGCAACATAGTCTGCTTATGTTGTTGAAAGTTCAACAACACTTTGGATTTCTGAAACCCAACTAACAGTTGTTCCACCTACAGTAAATACATACCCTGTAGTGCTCCTCCTTTTATCTTTGTCACTTGACATATCTGCATCGACATATCCCTATAGAGAAATGTTTGAACCACCAAAGCATAATGCTTGATTTGTGGTACCTCTCAAATATTTTAGAATCCATTTCACTGCCATCCAATGTTCTTTTCCTGGATTGTTCATGTACCTACTTTCAACTCCCACTGCATGTGCAATATCAGGCCTTGTGCAAACCATTTCATACATTAAGCTTCCAATTGCTGATGCATATGGAACATTAGACATATAATCCATTTCTTCTTGGGTCTTGGGGCACATCTGCTTACTAAGTTTGAAATGGCTAGCAAAAGGTGTACTAAGGATTTGTTTTGCAGCTCCCAAATCCTTCATTGCAAATGAATTTTCCAATTTACTTTTGAGCACATCTATTTCCTTCATGTTAGACCCTGCAACAATCATGTCATCTACATAAAATAAAAATATAATATAGCTTCCATAATTTTTATTTTTTAGATAAACACAATGATTAGAGTGACATCTATAACCTTGTTCAAACATAAACTTGTCAAATTTTAGATACCACTACCTTGGAGCCTGTTTTAAGCCATACAAGCTCTTCTTTAGCCTACACACTAATTTTTCCTTCCGTTTGACCTCATATCCTTATGGTTGATGCATATAGATCTCTTCCTCCAAATATCCATGGAGAAATGTTGTCTTTACATCTAACTGTTCAAGATGCAAATATTTTGCTACTACAAGACTTAAAATAGTTTTGATTGAATTCATCTTAATAAAAGGAGAAAATATTTCATCAAAATCAATACTTTCTTTTGTGCGAACCCCTTCACCACAAGTCTAGAGTTGTACCTCTGTTTTCCTCCATCTTCTTCCTTCAACCTGTAAACCCATTTATTCTGCAATGTTGTTTTACCTGCAGGAAACCTGACTAAGTCCCAAGTCTAGTTATGTATTAAGGAGTCAATCTCTTCTTCCATGGATAGCTCCCACTTCTTCCTAGTTTCACCATGCATTTCTTCTTTATAACGTTCGGGTTCACTAGAACCAGTCAACAATAAATAGTATAATTAAGGAGAGTATCGTTACTTTTTCTGTGATCTCATCAAGAACTGTGTATTCCTTGTTTTCTTTTTCCTGTTTCTTTTCCTGCAACTGATTCTTATACAAGACATTTTCATTGAATATTACATCTCTGCTCCTAATGATTTTGTGATTTTCATAATCATATAAGCGATAACCAAAATCATTAACACCATATCCAATAAAGGTACATTTCTTTGATTTTTCCTCAAGATTTGTTCTGTTTTCTTTATTAATATGGACAAAGGCCTCACAACCAAAAGGCTTTAAAAAAGAGTAGTTTACCTTTTTACCTATCCATGCTTCCTCTGGAATACCACCATCCAAGGAAATTGAAGGCCCTTTGTTTATTAGATAAACAACAGTATCTACAACATCTGCCCAAAATTGTAAAGGAAATCCTACATGCAATCTCATGCACCTTGCACGCTTCATGATTATTTTGTTCATCCTTTCTGACACACCATTTTCTTGTGGTGTTATTGGAACTGTCTTCTCCCTACGAATTCCATGCTCTAAACAATACCTATCAAATTATTTGCTGCAATATTCAACTCCATTGTCTGATTTGAGACACTTCAACTTCTTTCCTATCTCAACCTCAACCAAAGATTTCCATTTCTTGAAAGTATCCAATACATCAGATTTATTCTGAATACAATAAATCCAAGTTTTATAGGTATCCAATACATTAGATGATACCTCAGCAGGTCCCCATACATCTGTATGCACAAGCTTGAATTTTTATCTCTTCTTTTCTTTCCCAACTCTAATAAATCTGACTCTATTTTGTTTTCCATAAATACAATTCTCACAGAAATCCAAATCGGCATTCTTCAAACCCGACAACAAATTTCTTGAGTGAAGAATCTTCATCCCCTTGTCACTCATGTGCCTAAGCCTATGATGCCATAATGCTGGATCTTCTCCTTCGGAAGTTAAAGCATTAACAGAGTTATAAATACCATTTTCATAAATACAATATACCAACCTTTTCACCTTTCGCTATTACCAGGGCTCCTTTGGTGACCTTCCAAGTTTTATCTGTGAAATTTGTCACACAACCTTCACCACCTAACTGTCCTGTTGAAATGAGATTTTTCTTCAGATCTAGAACATGCCTTATCTCCTTTAATAGCCATTGGTTTCCATTCTGTTGTTTTACAATAACTTTATCCATTCCAACAATTTTATAGGGTTTATCATCACCCAAATGAACTTGTCCAAAATCTCCTTGAACATAGTCATGAAAATATTTCTTGTCAGGTGTGGCATGGAATGAGGCCCTCGAATCTACCATCCAGGAATCAGTAACATTTTTGAAAGAAAGAATCAAAGAATCATGTAGCACATCACCTGTCACATTTTCTTCATGATTGTTTTCTTGTTGTGTGTCTCCTTCTTTTCCCTTCCGAGATCTACAGTCTTTCTTCAGGTGTCCTTTCTTTCTACATTTCTAGCACACTATCCCCGATCTAGACTTGGATCTGCCTTTCCTTGATTTACTGCGATATCTTGAGCTCTTTCCTCTTTCATTTTCTTCCCTTAGACTCTTCACTGAAAGCATTACCCGATATCTCACCAGAGCTTTTCCGTCACATTCCTCGCTAAGGATAGCACTGAAAACATCACAAAAATTTAAAGTACTAGATCCAGAGACAAAGTTACTAATGACCATAAATAAACCATTCCATCTTTTTGGCAATGAGCACAGAAATAAAAGATTTGTAACTTCATCATCAAATTTTACCCCTAAAAAACTTAACTGACTGGTAACTATATTAAAATCATTTAAATGGTCTGCAACAGATCCACCTTCTAACATCTTCATATTAAATAAATGTTTCATAAGAAATACCTTGTTTGAGGCCGAGGGTTTTTCATATAGTTTCGCCAATGCCTTAATCAAACCCTCTGTTGTTGTTTCCTTCGAAATATTGAAGGCTACCAACATCGCGAGGCATAACCGTACTGTTTCGAGTGTTTTGTTATAGAGAATCTCCCACTCTGCATCTGTCATAGTCGTCAGTTTCTTTGTTTTTCCACTGAATGGTAGGTACATATATTTCTGATACAGATAATCTTCCATCTACATATTCCATAGTGGGAAGTTTTGGCCATTAAATTTATTGACCGTAAATTTACCATCTTCTACCATTGCTCCCACTCAAACTAGGAACCCTTCTTTCCTGTGATTTTATCAGCCAAATAGACCTTCGGGACTGATACTAGTTGTTAAAAAATTATAGATTACAGAACAATGGAACACATAAATATGCGAAAAACACAAGCACGCAAAACACATAAAACCAGAGAGACACAAATATACGTGGTTCACCCATTTTGGGCTACATCCACCCTAAACAGCCTGTCCTTCCTTTCTATTATCCAGAAAAATGAAGAGATACAACCTACAACATATCTGTTGTAATATCCTCTTTTCTGTCTCACAGTCTCCCTATCGGTTCCTCATTCTAAAAATACACATACAATAACGAGGGGTTGCCTTCTCGGGAAAAAAACCCTAAATTAAAGATAACTTCTACTTTCAGATCATCTGCCTAATGAACGGCCCAGATTGACTAGAAATTACTATACTTTTACGAGGAAATTTTAAATCTATTTTTAGCTTCGGCAGCCGCCACCCCTGGAGCCCCCAGGAAACGTTTAATTACGAGAAGATTTGCTGCCCCATTAAGGTATAGGGGTCCAACACTATGATACAAAATAAATAAGATAATCAGGCTTCAAACCCAACAATTCAAAGGTCTCTCTCATCATTATGTTAACTACAACTCGGAAATCAACTAGGGTATTTGGAAAGGCTCTTCCTCCAATACGAATAGTAAACTTTTAGTTCCTTGGATCCTTATATTTGGTAGGTGGAATTTGTCCTCACAATAGTTATGGTAATTTTCCTACCACATCCATAGTGGGAAGATCTCAAGGTTTTCTACCATGTTTTTTGAGACATGGTTCCCTTACATTTTTCGCATAAACTAGAACATTTCGCATTGCTTGGAGTAGAAAAACTTAAACATGTAAAATTTTCAATTCTTTTAGAATAAAAAACATTGGTTTAGGGTATCTTTAGCTACATTTAATATTTTAGGGTATGGTGGGTTTAAAAAAGTCTCAGAACTGATAATATATTTGGTTGTTACAAAAGCTATGGTAGTAATGGTATCAACTACTTGAAAATGCCTAGTTATTACAGTAGTATAGATTACAAAAATGACATTAGCTATCACACTTGTATTGAATATAATAGTAGTATTATTGACTTCTATAGAGGCTTCATCCTATTTTTTTTTATACCAACACTTGAATTGGAGTTCCTTCCCTTGGTGAACCATCTTATTCATTTTTTGTGATAACAGGGGAAAAACTCATGTTTATTATTCTCCCTAATCATAACTGTATTTCATTTCATTTAATATGTGAAATACAATAAGTTTCGACAATTGATGTTTCAATTTGTTGTGATATATTATTATTGTAGAAAATCCACATAGATTCGACTCATCTTGTTATGTACTAAAACAAAATAATGAATCAATTCTACCAATTGTGGAAACCAATTTCAATCACACAATCATGTGAACAAGGAATAGAAAGAATATCAATCACACAACACAATGATTTACCTTGGGAAATCCTTAGCTAAAAATCCCGATCTTTGTATATTTCATTAATTCAATAACATGAAACAATACAATGTTATTTATCTTCCCGAGAAACCTCTACACTCTGCTAACAGTCTCACTCTGAACCTGGAAATTTTGGTCCAATACTTAACCAAAAACTTTCTCCTAACTGACCAGCCTGGCTTACATATTCCAGAAGGAATTGAGCCCCTATTAAATAGGAAATTATGTTCAATTGATTCTGCAATACATCCAAGCCATCCTGATGACCTCATGCATGACCTATACAATTTTCTAATTATACAATGGATAGTTCTCTTCCCTTTAACTCCAATCTCAACCAGGCCTTCCTTAGAACTAACATGCAACAACTATTTATAGAGAATTATCAATTATCTAATTGATCACTCCATCTAAATTAAATCAAATTTAATTCATTGGAGCTATCACTCATGCATCAATTATATCTAGTTAAGTTGATTTCAACTCAAATAAACTTAGTTAACTAATTACAACTCAAAATACATTTCAAATGGACCCTTAAAACATAGGGAGAACTTTACATGCCTCTAGTTTGAACTTTAACTCGAATTGATTGAGGTAACTAAGTCTTCCTAACTTAGTTAACTCCTACAAGATTTCCAGTGATGTGGAATTACAATTTACTTCTAATTTAAAGTGAAAGCTTTAAATATTTGCATGGATATTTAACATCAAGAGCATATAGTTTCTTGAATCACACACTGATTTGTTTTACCGGTCTCGTGGCAATGTTTCTAAGGAAAACCTTCCCTTTACTAAATATCACATCTTCTCAGCACTCTGGAAACTTAGATCCGCATTGTAACTATCCCTCCGTCACAAAAATTTATGAAAAAAGAGATGATTTTAAATTGGTGATATCTCCCTCATCCGAACTCCAATTCGACCGATTGTTTTTTTGAATTTGGGTATTTTTTCCCGGGAAATCCAAATATACTATTTGTTTGGAAAACTTTGGATAAAAATTTCATATTTTCTCTGCAACCTCACCACCAAAATAATTCCTACTCTAATACCATGTAAAAAATCCACATATATTTATTTGATCTTGTAATGTATTAAAACAAAATATTGAATCAATTATACCAACTGCAGAAACCAATTTTAAGTGCACAATCACATGAACAAGAAAGAGAAAGAATATCAATCATGCAACATTAATATATATCTAGGGAAAGTCTTAGCTAAAAACCCCCTATCTATATATTGCATTAAGTTAAGAAAATAAAAAATACAATGTTATTTATCTTCCTGAGAAACCTCTACACTCTGCTAACTATCTCACCCTATTACTGGAAATTTTGGTCAAATACTTAACCAAAAAATTGCACATGACTCGTTAGCATGGCTTATGCTTTCCAGAGAGAATTGAGACCCTATTAAATAGGAAATTCCCTTAAATTAATTGCGCAATCCATCCAAGACGTCCTGATGACCTCATGCATGACCTGCACATTTTTATAATTATACAACTGATAATTATCTTCCTTTTAAATCCAATCTTAAGTGAGGCTTCCTTACATGCAACAACTATTTATAGTCAATTATCAGTTATCTTATTGATCACTGTACATGAAATAAAAAATATTTAAATCACTGGACCCATCACTAGCTCATCCATCATTTATAACTAGTTAAATTTATTTTAACTCAAATAAATTCAGTTAAAAAACTAAAAATAAACTGCAACTGGACCCCTTAAAACTTAGGGAGAACTCTACATGCCTCCAATTTGACTCTCAACACGAATTTACCGAGCTAACTAAGTCTTACTAACTCTATTAAATCGTACAAATGTCATGTCATGTGGAATTTCAATTTACTTCTAATTTAATTAAGGAAAAATTAAACTAGAAGCCTCCCAGGTGCCATTTTCAATATTTCTTGTTGTCAACTTCAGAAATTATTTGGATTATGCTAGAATTTACATGTAAGGGTTGTATAAGAAGGTCAATTACTAGTAAATTTGAAGGAAGTTGCATTTTTTTCTTTGGCATTGGAAACTGCATAGTTAGTTGATGAGGAAAAGTAGTTCCCTGCCTTACTTAAGGAAAATAATGTCACTGATTCGGAGGAGAAGGCCACTAGGTCGAAGGCATTGGATATTGGATCAGGGGAGGATGCACATGCTACCTTCGAGCTACTAAATTTTGCATATGTTGAGAAAATTTCTAAGGAATATACGTATTGGACCAAGAATAAAAGCAAGAGAGAGGAACTTGGGTCATGCTTGGTGGCCAATGCCTCCATGGGTTTCTTGGATCTAATGATGTATGTTGTTTCAACATCTTCTCCTAATTCCTTGTTAATTTCCCTTAGTCCTGGAATTCATGCAAAATATTTTGTAGAATGTTCCCTTTCAGACATGTTACATATTCCTATACTATTAAGTGGAAACCCCTAACAGGATTCCTCCTTTTGGATGTAGGGAAGCATACTGAAAAACCTTGTTCAATTATAATGTTCCTCTAATTTCCAATAACATATCAATTTGAGAAGTTAGGGAACTCATGATATCTATTTTAAAGTCTTCCAGTATATTTATAATTTCTACTCTTGCTACCCCACCATTAGCTAACCTCTATATCCTAGCAGAGGCATCTCATGCTGAAATCTTACTTCCTTTTGATGCTCTAGAGCTTCATAAGAAAAGTGTGACAATTTCATACATATAGGGTTCCTTAGATATTCCCGATTTTCTGATTAGATTTAGCATATCTAAGCAATCTCCCTTCATTCCTTTGATCAAAATGATCCTCGAGATTTCCTTACCAAATTACTATGCTTGGTTATATATAAGTTGGAGTGAAGACATTCTATATAGTTTCCCAAAATTTCTTTGTCTCTTTGGGAAATCCTCAATAAATCCTTCCTTTGATTTCTAGTCCTATAACAATACTAATACTTCTCTAGGAAGGTTTTGTTCATATTTTCCCATGAAGCAATCGATGAAACCCCTAACCCCATAAACCACCTTAAAGGCACTTCCTTTAAAGTAGCATGGAGTCTATTTAATTTGTTGGCATCTTAGGTGGAATCATAGCTTCTACATAGCACATAAAACTAAAAAATAAAAGTATCTAAATCTTCCCTTGTAGTACCTTGGAAAATTAGAAGGGCATATAGGGGAATATACTTTCTTGGATAATTCATGCAAAAAGTTTATAATAGGGAAATAAAAAGTAGCAATTGTCTCTTCTACCATATTTTCCTCGAAAATCTCAAAATTGTTCTTAAAAAGCTCAGGCGAATGTTGTTTCCTTAGTTGAGGGAGTTTTCCACTGGCTCTTTAGACTACTCATACTATTTAAAAATACTTATTAAATCTGAAAAAAAAAATTATGAGTGAAATATTTTATAGAATTTTTCATATATGGAATAGAATAATCACAGGGCTACTTTTATAGGCTCTATTCACTATAATATCCCAAATTATTCCCATCAATACATCCTTGTCCTTCCAACAAGTCTTGATATTTTTCTTCTTTTGTTGATACAAAGGAGTTATAAATCCTTGGGGGTTTGCTTATGAGGTTGAAGGCGCATAAGGTTATTTCTCCTTGATGTGCGATCCAAACATAGATGATTTAGGAGTCTTGAACTTCATAGAAAAATATTTTTAGACTCTTTCTTGTTAGATGTTGTTCCTTGGCTAGACCATTATTCCTCAATATTTGAAATCAACTCCCAAATGTATGTTATGCTTCCCAAATCTTGATTCTTATTTCTTTCACACCCTCCCTTACCCGCATGATTATTATTTTTGGGTGCAATGTGCTATTCTTATTCTTGATTCATGCAATCCTACATGTGTAGACTCCTTATGAGGTTGAACATGCTTTAGCTTGTCAAAGTGATCTGTAGGTTCTTACCTTTAATCTTATTTCCTTGTCACCTCTGAGTCATGAAAACACCTAAAAAACTTACAAAAAATGCATAAAAATACAGTGCTATTTACATGTATGAACCTCTGATAACCTTCCTATAAATGGAGCCAAAATATTGGGTTAGTGCTTAGGGTTGGTAAGGTAAGGAGAGGTATTTGATGAAGTAGAAGTCGTTGAATGAAATTGGGCTAATTAATTGATGAAAGGAAATAAGAGAGGACAGTGGGGAGGGTTTTACAAATACAGATGGGAAATGATCCCTAAAGAAGTTTTCAACAATGTGGGTGCCTCCTTCTCAATAGTAGTTAGAATTAGTGGGGAATCCTTTGATTGAAATACCACTTTATCAACTATAGGAAGAGAGTTGTGTTATACCATTACGAAGGCTAGGAAAGGGGCTTGCAGATGGTGCAACTCACAAGGGATGAGGGAGTGAAATAGAGTAAAGAGCATCATTGTGAACCCACTTATTCTTTGACTTTCCAAGGTGACTTTCATTTCTGAAATGAATGCAATCATGGAAGTAGGTTCATTTCAAGGGAATTCCTTCATATTCCAAAATATAATAATGAAACAATTTCCCCAAGTTGAAATGTATCGAGCTTGGTAGGTCCAAGGTTCATTTTAGCACTACCAGAATTCAAGTGATATTCACGTCTGGATTTTTGAAAGGAGAAGTCAAAATTGTAAAATAAACCTAAAGTGTTAACTACTTCACTAAATTATCATGAGACCATAATATTAGAAGTATTTCTAGAAGCTAAACTCAAATCAATACTACAACCATTTTTTTAGCAGGAATCAAAATTGACCATCCATATTTTGGTAAAGAGGGCTTGAGAACCCCTCAACCCATGACCTTGTAATATCTTATGAGCATCCTCCACTGAGTTTTCAATCCATCCGATCAAATTCTTAGCCAACATCATATAACAATTTGAATAACCTAAAATAGGGGAGAAATTAGTTTCAATCTATTTCTGAAGAATATGCATGCTCGTCCTTTTACTTGTAAATCTTTTGACGACCACAAAATCGTCAATTTTATATGACAAATATATGTCATTGAGGGATGCCACATCTAATACATTGCAATATTATTTTAGAATGAGGTTTGAATTGGAAAACTGAGAAATTTTTGATAAATCAATGGAGCTATATGTGATCTGTTTCATTTTTTTATCATTGCTTCTATCATTATGAGCCTATGGCTTTCGAGACACTACCATAGTGTATTTGTAGGAATCTATCATTAACAATTTATCATCATCTTTCTATTGCATATGGAAAATAAATGAATGTATATGCAATTTGGCCCATTTTCTTATTACGATTCAATAAGGTGTTTGTTTTGCATGATAAATGGTGAAGTGGGAATCATTTCACATTCGCCAACAAATTTTAATTTTAAATACGATGATATTTTTTTCCAAAAGTAAAATATAAATATTTCATGTTCACAAATAAATTTTCATTTTTAATTTGACTCTAAATTTAGATTATTCAAAAATAAAAATAAAAATAATTTTCATTCAAATGTAAATTTGAATTATCTAAAAAAACCATAGATGAATTCTAATTTGAATTTAATTTTATATATATGACATCTTCAAAAACTAGAAATAAAATCAATGCATGAAATATTTCTTTACTCAAATTTATATTTAAAATTTAATTTAATTATTCTATCATTTAGTATCTAAAATATAAAATTGGTTACTAACACCCTTCAACCATATAAATATCATTAATTAATTTATATTAGTGATAATTTTAATGAATACAACTAGCTTGTAGGTTTTTAGTTAAATTATTTTTTTAATTAAATTTAATTATATTTAAATTTATTGGTTAAGATGATCATGTTTTTTAAATTAAAATTTGATTTTATATGTTTAATACTTTTTTAAAATAAAAAGAATTACATGGAAGTCACCACCAACCTCATAAGGTGACAATAAGTTTCATACATCATACTTCTTTAGAGTATGCACTAGTACAATTAAAGTAGCAAATGTAGTAGATATAATTCAATAATCATTTTCTTTCCTTTTAAAAATAATTTAACAATATATATATATGGAAAATTGGTTTCATATGATCAAATCAAGATTCATTTATTCTATTTTATAAAATTATGTCAATTATTTGTTTTATAAACCTACATGTATTCCATTTTTTAATAGATAATTTGGATGATAATTTCATAACTCTATTGTAAATGTTGCGTTGCTGAGACGTTCAGATTGTGTATGTTGCGTGCGTCTCCGTTGGAAACCTTTAGATCTATAGTTTTTTATTTTAGAAATGTTATTTTATTTATTTTGTACATTTAATTTTTTTTTAAACAAGATACATCCGTTAGAACTAGCACACAAAATCAATTATTCAACCTGCACAACCTGGTCGAATCGAACGAGTGCATCGAACATGCAAATGCCAAACTAGGGCGTATCGATTGCAGTGGAACGAAACCAAATAATTCAATTCCAATAGGCATGAATATGTAGTAAAATAAATAATATTTAAAGTTAATTTATGGTTTTTTGTTTTGAAACTAAAATCATTTTGAAATACTTTTTATATTATTTCTTAGATTGGTGTATTAGATCAAGATTTTTTTTTGAAATCAATCTTGTTTATCTATTTATTAGAAAATCAAAATTCCTCAAGCCTAATTCTAATATAGACCGTGCCTACAAAGTAATTACATTCATTTTTTTCTGTAATTAATTTTCTTCCACAAAGGTTTTTGTTTAAATAAATTTCATATATATGAATTTAAATTACATTAATGTGATTATTTTTCTTCCAAAAAGTTAAATTCTTAACTTAGTGTAGTCAATTTGTGTTTAAATAATTAAAAGTCATCTTCATATAAATGTTTTCTATATGAGTTTTTTACTCTAAACTATTAAAGGTGATGCCCATGAGCTTCTTTATCAAAAATCATATCTTATATCTTTTTTCCTTTCTTTTTAGTTATTTATGATAGTTAAATTTAAAAGTGAGTTATTAAGCATTATGATATAATATAAATTTTCTGATCTACATTGGATTATTAGATTGTTCATCATTCATCTCCGTGCACTGAGAGTGGAAAGAGTGGAGGAAGAAGCTCATGACACTGTTTTTACTAGCAAGACCCAGTTTGGCAAACACGGTACGAAACATTCCAGGATCATTTTGACGCATCAAACGACGTTTTTTGGGGGTAAAAAATTAATTCTCTAGCATTATACCATTTCATGTTGCTCTACACACATAGATATTTGTAATGGTGCAAGAAGCGCGTCATGAGAGTCTGTATGCAAAATTTATGACATTAAGTTGACCTTCATGTTTTCATACCTATAATTCAGGAGGATGTCACATTAGCCCCAATTATTCATGGAAAAGGGGATAGCCACATGTTTCTCATGTAGGAAAATTTAGAAGAGTCTATGTTGTAACTCTAGTTAAGAGTTGATGTAGTCAAAATTAACCAATAGTAGCCTATCAGTTTGTGTTATAATTGGGCCACTTGGAGGAAGAAGTGGTCCATTTCTTTCAAGAGAATTTTATTCCATAGTTGACAAAAGGGTAGCTAGGAGAGATAGGAGGTACAACACATAGAGAGGATTTGTACACTGTACTAGCCCACAAACCACAAAAATTACTTCTTTGTACATACAACCATATTTTCCAAACGGAGAAACATATCGAAGCAACCTCACCTTCCAACTGAGTTTTCTCTTGAAAGGGTTTCATAGAGCATATTTTGTGTCATTTATGTGTGTGTGAGATTATTTTTTCATTCTCCAATTTTCTTCCTAATTTTCATTCGCATGCATGAACTAATTGCAGTTAAATTTACAAATCTAGAGGTTTAATATAACTATAATAGTGTAGAATTTTCAAATTTCTAATATAATATTTTTAGATTTGTTGTGACAAACTGTCTAGTGGAATATACAAGACAGTTTATGGTTCATTTTTATATGACAGCGTGTTTCTTTGGGTATTTTTTGGAGGTTGTATGGATCTAGATCAGCTGGGCCAAAAATCATAAAACCCTAATCATGCCCGATGAATCTCTAAACAAACCTTGTGATCGTGCACGCATGAGGTTTATACGCTTGGAAAAAAAGTCACAAATATCAACTTCAATGTAAGCCTCCTCATGGCAGCCTTGAATATAAAATGTGGATATTTGGAGAATATCGTGGTTCGAATAGAGGATAAATTAGAACAGGGATCAAAAGGTCGGGGAGAAATGGAGAACCAGTCGAAGAACAGACCCAAAAATATCAAACCAGTTCGAGTGTCATGAAACAATCATAGTCCTTATCTAAAATGGAATGAAAAGTTGATACCAATTCGTATCATGGTGATATCGACACTCTGAAGTTGAACCACTGGTTGCATCAACTTGAAGCCTTTTTTAGTGTTCATTAGATCGAGGATGGGAAAAAGATCTCATTCACGTGATTGAAATTAGAGAGGCATGATTTCACTTGGTGGGTAAGCCACAAAGAAACATATTGGTTGAAGGGAGAACCTCTAGTGACCAAGTGGGAGGATTTTAAAACCCTCATTAAGACACGGTTTATCCCATTGTGTATGTGGAGGACCAGTGGATCTAGTAGCATTACATTAGGAAAAAGATGGACCAAAGCATGCAAGAGTACACCACGAAATTCAAAATGATGGATTGTTACACCATTTTTTTTGGTCATCTAACCTATTATTATTAGATGAACCCAAGTACACCATGTAAGACCAATTTTACCCTAAGTAAAATTGCTTTCACCATATAAAATAACTCATTTGTTTATATTTCCTGGTCATATTTAACCAAAAATAAGGAACTTAATTAAATAAATCCTTATTTATTTAATTATTCCCTAAGAATAAGTTATTTAAATCATTATTTAAATAATATTCTTAGTTAAATTTTACTAAATCATCCATAAATAATTAAATAAACCATTATTTATTTAATTATATTTCCATCACTTCCCTAAAATGATAAATAAACCATTTATTTATTTATTATTTATAAATAAAGGAATTGACCCAAGTCAAGAACCCTTTTCCCTCCAACAAATATAATAAAATATTCCTAAAGGTGCTTCTAGAATTCGATTAATAATATTTTATTCATGCACTGAGTTCTAGACCGCCCCAATATTTTGTTATAAATAGGGGGGTTTTCCCCATTCATTAGTCACCTTCATTGCATTAGATCACTCTGGATCTACTCTTGGTCACCATTTTCCATTTTGTTTTATGAACTCCCATTGAGTTCCATGTTTGCTTTTCTACATCCATAAGAGAGAGAAATGTTAGATCTGAAACACTAAGGACTTCCAAGAACCCATCCCACTGAGGAGAACCGGAAAACACCTTTCTTGTTTTCCTCTCAGGTGCCCCATTCTTTAATATAATACAAATCATTCTTTAAAACACTTTGTTCTTGTCTTGTCTATTGGATGCATGGAGCCATATTATATTTTATCTGCTTAATGTCTTTTTGTGCTTAGATTTGAATTTGTGCAGCAGACTTAAAGATATTTTGCAGCCATAATCGATGTTAGGGCTATTTTTTATGCGTAGCTAAAGTGATCTTTTACGACGAAATATTCATACTAACAATTGGCGACTCCACACGGGTTTTCTTTTGCGACCGCTGCCATCTTATATATTCCTGCATATCCAGCTGTTTCATACCCTAGGGTTTCTCTTCCATTTTCTATTTTTCCTATTTTTATGGTGCTTTTCACCCCTAAAATCCTCAAATAGTCAAATTTTTAAGTTTCGTGTGTTTCTAGCCTTATTGCGCAGGTGACAGACATCAGCCGCAGCTGAGACGACAAATTTTTCTGAAATCTAACGCCAAGAGAGCCGAATCGGCAGGTCGCACTTATCGGCCCAAAAAGTGCGACCTAAGCTTGAGGATGCACTTTTCTGCCCCAAACCTGTGACCTGGACTGAAATCAGGTCAGAACCTGCGACCTGCCCTTTTTCTGCAAATTTTCCAGCACTTTTTCTGGGTTTGTCTGAAGCTTCTGTCACGGTTTTCCAGCCTTTGTCTCTGCCTGTTTAGACCTGTTTCTGATCTGCTTTACTCAACTAAGAGGTAATCTTGCCCCTTAGGGCTCTAGTACCCTCCACGTTTTGTGGGAGAGTCTTTGATGGTTCCGCAGTCTGAATTTCAGAGTTTCAGCCTTATTTTTCTCAGATATGATACCTCTGTTTTAGATCCTTTTAGATCAGCTCTTCTCCCTCTCAAATCACCTCATATCATTTTGTTTGGGTTCATTTCTAAGGCCATTGCCTTGTCTCTTCTAGTTTTAGTTGATCTCCTTCTTTTTAGCAGCAACCTTGCCCCTGCCTCTTTGTTGTTCTCTGCACCACTTTTTAGCAGATTTCTCCTTTAGATCCCAAACCCTCCAGAAATTTTATCTATTGGCCTCTTTTAGGGGTGCTTTGCTTAGTTGTTTCCCTCTTATAGACTAGTTTTGAGAGATCCACCTTGTGGGGTTAGATTGATGCATTGGTCGCTGTTCATTTTTTGTTCTTTTAGTCTTATTTACTACAGATTTATTTTAAGTTACACAGCACACTTTTTCTTTTACTCTCAAAATTTCTGGGTTTAAACAATTAAAATTAACGCATGCCACACACTGAACCTAAGTGAAGAAGCGCGTGGTTAACACTGCCTGGCAAAGACTTTAAAATCAATTTTCACTGCACCTTTCTGCCCTTGACCTCACTTGATTTTGTCTCTCCCTGACCTTGTCAATTTTTCTTCTTCCTCTCATCATTGCGCCCCCAATGCGCCTTTATCAGAGACTTCTTGGCCTTCACCCTCAGTTTCCGCTTGGTCGACTTCCTCCTTCCTGTCGCCCTTGAGAAAGTCCTCCCCCGAGTCCGCACTCCGACTCTTCCTCTGATTGTTTGGGTTCTCTCCCTCCTCTTGGTTCCCCCCTATTACCTTCACCATGTCTAGTTCCGGACCTAGCCCTAACCCCAATTATACTGCTGGGTTCGTGTCCAGTGGAACCCCTACAGGACCTACCTCGACTGCCCCATTACTCCCTTATATGGCCGGCCTCAGTCTCCCCGATTTCAATCAGCTGATTAATGATCCTATTCGCCACGATGTTAGTTGGCCTGTTATGCCAACCAAGCTCCCCTCCGACATTCCCAAGTTCGAAGGCCTTGCTAGTGAAGATCCATCTAACCATATCCGATCTTTCCACATGTGGTGCTCTTCCAATTCCATCACCGATGACTCCATCTGTCTTCGTTTGTTCCAGCGCATGCTTATCGGCGAAGCTTCCAAATGGTATGTTGATCAAACCACCTCCTCCCATACCACTTTTGCGACCATTGCCTAAGCCTTTTTATCTTATTTCCAGCTCCCCCTACGATACGACACTGGTACCGAGCTTTTAACCTCTTTCCATCAATCCTCTTCGACCCGCCTTTCTGCTCATGTCTAGGAATGGCGGCAACGATGGAGCTTGTGCTGCACTCCCCCCTTTCAAGATTGGGTTTAATTGGACTAGTTCCTTTGCTCTCTCTTACCTCCCATTGGCAAAGATGTCGCATCCCATTTTCCCCAAACTGAAGAAGCCGCCCTCCAAATAGCCTTGAAGTATGACCTTATCTACGCCCAATCTAGTTATGTTTATACCGTCCTCCCTGACCTTCCCAAACCAGATGGCCCTAATGCCTCAGGGGCATCTCAGTCTACTGACGGTATCATTGGAGCCCTATCACATATCTCTGCCCCACCTCTTCTCGGCCATGGTTTTCCTCCAGGGGCCAGCCCCTCCAACGTTTTTTCCCCTCCCAGTAGCATGTATTCAGGCTATGGCATGCCTCCTCCTTTTGCCTGCCCTCCTGCTCACCTTACTGCTGTCCACTCTACTCCTTATCCATATCCACAACCTGGTGTCCCAACTCCTCCAACATTTGGACAACCCACTCCCTTTCCTTTTTCGTCCCCACAACCGCACTTACTACCCCCTCCAGGCCAAGTATTTGAACAGCAGGGGGCACCTAATTTTCCTCCTTCTCAAAGAAGGAGAAGAGGCAATCAATCCGCTTCTGGTAATCATGGACCCAATCCTTCAAGTATTGATCCTCATACTTCCAACCCGCCACAGGGTTCCCAGCCCAAGCCGAACAGGCCACTTCGCACCAATAAGCCATGTTCGTGTTGCGGTGTCTATGGTCACTACACTCACGATTGTCCCTTATTACCACAAATGCGAGAGATGTGGGATTCTCAGGCCATCGTGCGGGGACAACACTCCTCCCCTTCCTCCCCAAATACTTCTCAACCCGCTGTGTTTACCAATCCTTTCCCTCAACAAGGATTTGTGGCCACTCAACCCCCTCATGCCCCGGTAACCACTCCACCTTCCCCTTCTGGTTCCTCTAATTACCAGATTCTCATGATGGCCTTTGACCCACCTCTCACCATCGACCTCAACCCTCAAACTCAGTCACGTTAGTCTTCAACACCTCCTGTTCCATCTGTCCCCGAGTCTCCATCGTTAGGTCCTATAGAGCCTATATCGACACCCAATGGTCCCTTGCAACTCCCTCCGCCCAAAGCCGAGTTTCATCCCAAACCTCCTAAGGGACCATTATGCCGAAATGCTGCCTCTGGTCGGGCTGCCCATTCCTACAGCATAGTAGATGATCTGGCCCAATCTCCTGCCGCCATATCAACACTAGAACTCCTCCAGTCGTGTCCTACTCAAAAGAGGGCTCTACTATCAACCGTGGGCGCTGTAGATCCTACTGATGACCAATTGATTATTGTTTACGCCCGTCAATCAGAACATCCCCCCCTTCCTCCTTCGGTTGCTTTCCAAATCCCCATCAAAATCCAAAATGCCAATGTTGCTCGGTGTATTATTGATGAGGGGGCATCTACCTGCGTCATGTCTGCTTCGGTTTGGAAACAGCTCGGATCCCCTGAACTGGCCCCTTCCACCATCACCCTTCGTGCGTGGGATGGCCATGCCTCCCAGCCCATTGGCCTATTTCGTAACTTTCCTATCACCCTTGCTGGAAAGACTGTTTGTGTCTACGTTGAATTTATCAACACCCCTCTTGACTAAAACATCCTTTTGGGGCGTAGTTACACCTATGCCATGTCAGCCGTCCCATCCGCAGTCCACCACAAGATGTTTTTCCATCATAATGGAAATATTGTCACCATTGACCAGTTAACTTACCATGAACCAAAAACTCAGACCTCACCTGAGTCCACCATCTCTACTGTCACCAACAAGAAAACTGTTGATTCTTTGACCAGTGTTTCCCCCGGCGTCTACAAAGACTCCTCCTTGCTTGGCACCTTTTTCGATTCCCATCCCATCTCTGATCCTAACTTGGTGAATGTTTGCGTGATGAAATCATCTTGGGCTAACCTTCCAGAGCCCACTTTGGCTATTCAACAACCTCAACCTCAACCAGCTCCTAGCCCTTCTCCCCCATTAGCCACCCTTCTTCCTTCTAAATCTTCTTCTACCGCCACTCCTCATGGGTCGATTTCACCTGAAATCAACACCCTTGGCACCATTCCTCCTAGCCATTTCCATGCTGGTCAGATCCCTTTGCTCGCTCCCCCTCCTGGAGCTTATTCGGTTCCTACCTTGGCCACCCTATCCCTCCCCAACTTGACCTTGGGCATACCTGTCTGGTCTCTTGACCCTCCAGCCACCACTCCGCCTGGTCAACCTAAACCATATATTACTTTGACCCTGGTTCAACCAATCCCTACGACTTCTCTTGCTACGCTGGTACCTCATTCACCTCAACAAGCACCACCTCCTGTTACAACCGCTTCGAGTAAAAATGGAAAAACTCACAGGGAGGCATCAAAGGACAAACCTACCCTGCCCAACCCTGCCCCTCCCAAGCATCCCATCCAGTGTGCTCTGTGTGATGTTGTTGGTCATGCCACTCATACCTGCCCTGAATTACCACCTCTCAATACCATGGTTAATGAAATGTTTCCAGAATCAAACATTCCATAAGTCTATGTCACCATACCGGATTCTACCCCTAAACTTAAGAATTTGTGCACCAATCACCCTTGTTCTTTGTGCAATTTCCATGGCCACTATACCCATATTTGCCCCCGCATTGACGAGTATCGTGCCTCTTTAGCCACATACTGCCAATTCAAAGCGGCCCTCGCCCGCAATCCTTCTTCCCTCATACAGGACCACCTGTCTACCACGATTACCATTCCTCCTCCTGATACCGAAATAACCGAAACTTTAGCTACCATTTCCTACCTTTCCTCATCACTGCAATTATCAGATACCAACCCCTTAGTACCTTCCCCCAATGCTTCCCCTGGTCATTCCACTGCTCACTCTGTCACCTCACATAACATTGTACCTGTGATCCCTTCCCATCACAATCAAGAGTCTCATCCCTTTACCTCCTCAGGTCAACCTCTTCCATCCTCTCTTCCCATATTCCAGTCCGATGAAGACATCATGGAAGCCATGACCAACCCTGATTTTCCATGGGACGATATGCACCATCGTGCATATTTCCTCCCACATCAATCCCATGACCAATACGCCCTCGAATCCAAAGACTTCATTCCTGATAAAGTTTATTGGTTCAAAAGCCCCATCCCTGCACTTGATGCTTTCGAAGAAGGCAATATGGCTAATATCTCTCCCACCATAAAAATCAACATTTCTGTCAAGCCAGGTATTGAAGAACATATCACCATGGGTGCCCAATGCACTCCAAAAGAAATTGAAGCCTACACGAAACTCTTCAAATAATTCCGTGATGTTTTCTCCTGGTCATACTTAGAAATGCCTGGACTCGATCCTACCATTATCGAACATCACATCGACACATGGCCTCATGTCATTCCAGTTCGTTAAAAGTTGAGACCCATCCATCCTTCTAGACGTGAAGCCATAAAAGCTGAAATCGACAAGCGTCGGTAGGCTGGTTTCATTTACCCCATTAAATATATCACTTGGGTGTCTAACCCAGTTCCTGTCCTCAAAAAACAAGGCACCATTCATGTTTTCACCGACTTTCGCAATCTGAAAAAAGCTTGTCCCAAAGACAACTTCCCCACACCATTTATTGACCAAATCATCGATGAGTGTGCGGGGCACGAGATTCTCTCCTTCATGGATGGCTTCTCCGAATACAACCAAATTGTTATCCTTCGTGCTGATCAACTTAAAACCTTGTTCATTAGTCCGTGGGGCACTTTTGCATACCGAGTCATGTCGTTTGGCCTAAAAAACGCCGGCGCCACCTTTCAACGAGCCATATCTTATTGCTTCCATGACTTAGCCCATATTATCCTTGCCTATTTAGATGACCTTACCGCACATTCCAAACATCGGGCGCAACACCTTCATGACCTGCGTACAATTTTTCTTTGATGCCGCAAGTATAACATTCGCCTTAACCCTTTGAAATGTGTCTTCTATGTTCCCGCCGGTCGTCTCCTTAGCTTCATCGTGTCTAAAGACAGGATAACTCTCGACCCTTTGAAGGTTAAAGCCATTCTTGAACTTCCTCTACCTCGTACCTTACGCCAGCTACAAAGTCTCCAGGGCAAAGCTAATTTTCTTCGCCGATTCGTTCCTAACTACGCCACTACCGCACACGGCTTCCTTCGACTTCTTCGATCTCACACCCCTTTTGTCTGGGATACATATGCTCAAGATTCTTTTGATGCCCTCAAGCATGCTCTCACATCCGCTCCATTGATCCTTCCCCCTTACTTTGACCGAGATTTCATTCTATACATATCCGCTTCCACATATTCGGTTGTTGGTGTCCTTATCCAGGAGGATGATAATGGTGCCGAACATGTGATCTATTATGTCAGTAAGAACCTTGCCGTTCCACCTGTGTCCTACTCGCACGAAGAAAAATTAGCACTAGCTGTCGTGTTCTCCGTCCAAAAATTGCGTCATTATATCCTCATGCGTTCCACCAAGGTTGTTACTGATTCCAACCCCATGGATTTCCTATTGAGTCACCGCATCCTCAATGGAAAGTACGCCCGTTGGGTCATTATTCTCCAAGAATTCGACCTTGAATTTGTCACCCCAAAAAGTAAGAAAGGTTTAGTCCTAGCTGAACTCATTTTTGATTTGCCTACCCGAACGCAAGATACTCCAATTAATGACGCTCTTCCCGATGAACATTTGTTTGCCATCACCACCGATGATACTTGGTATGGTGACATCCTTACTTACTTGTGAACCCAAAAGTTTGCCCTTCACCTTGATTGTGATGCTCGACTACGTATCCGAAACCAAGCCTCTCGCTACCTCTTAATTGGTGATGACCTTTATCGTCGCGGCGTAGATATTGTCCTTTGTCGTTGCCTCACCCACGCTGAAGCTGAGCAAGTCCTAAATGCCTGTCATAGTGGTGCTTGTGGTGGCCACTTCTCCGACCTCGCCATCGCCCAAAAAATCATGCGTGCTTGGTATTTTTTGCCTTCTCTCTTCAGTGATTGCATTGAATCAGTCAAACATTGTTCCAATTGCCAACATTTTGCCCCCAAGGTGCGAGCTCCTCCCTCTCCTCTCCATCCTGTCGTCACAGCTGGTCCTTTTTGTAAATGGTCCATCAACTTTATGGAATTTCGACCTCCATCTACTGGTAACCACAAATATATCATCTTGGTAGTTGACTACTTCACTAAATGGGCTGAAGCTATGCCTACGTTCAACAATATGGCAGCCACTGCAGCCCTCTTTTTCTTTAACCATGTCATTGCTTGATTCGAAGTTCCAAAACAATTAGTCTCGGACCATGGCTGACATTTCGAAGATTAGATTTGGCATGATCTCTCCTCCTTATTGGGTTTTGAACACCAATATTCATCTTCCTATTACCCCCAAGGTAATGGCCAAGTTGAAGCGGTCAAAAAAATTCTTAAGACCATGCTTCAACGAACGGTGAATAAACACAAAACCAATTGGCATCTCATGCTCTTCCCTACTTTGTGGGCTTATCGTACTTCTGTTAAAACTGCCACCAGTTTCACTCCTTTCCACCTTGTCTTTGGCGAGGAGGTAGTATTACCAATCGAATTTGAAATCCCTTCCCTTCATTTGGTCGTAGAACTTCTCCCTGATACCCAACCTCTAGAACAATGACTTATCATGCTTGAGCCCGCTTCTGAAGATAATCTTGTTGCATTACAAACTCTTGAAGTGGCCAAAAAGTGCACCAGAGCTCAGTATGACCGAAAAGTGCATCCTCACACCTTTCACGAAGGTGACCTTGTTCTAGTATATGACCAGGCCCACGATACCCTCGGTCATGGGAAGTTCGACTCATTATGGCTAGGTCCTTACATCATCAGTAAAAATCTTGGGAAGGGGGCATATCTTTTAGAGGACTTTGAAGGCCACCCCCTTCCTAATCCTCGCAATGCACTCTATCTCAAGAGGTATTATCCTTAGCATTTCACGCTCGAAATGCATGTTTTTCTTTCTTGTAGATAGCCAGCATATGTTTGTTTTCATCAGTCACTACTTCACCAGGACACATGTTGTCCACGAAGCCTTCCTTTCCTCCTTTTTCAAATTAGATTTCCTCACTTACAACACTTTTCCTTGGGGCACCACTTAGCCTCCATCTTTATTCTTGTCTGTGTCAATTTCCGTCATGAGATACCATTTCATACTCATGTTTTTCGGGTCCCCTTTGGACCTTTCATCATTTCAACATCATCATTAGTCTTCGTCTGGGTACCTTGGATCCAGCCTCTTTTCAGCATATTCACGATACGTATACTTGGTGGTCCAATGATGTTGCAGTTTCTATTGGTGATTCTCAGGCATGTGTGAGATGTCTCAACCCTCATGAGGGGGTGGCCCTACAGGTAGCCCCCCACATGCCTGGATGATTTCATTCCCGCCCTTGATGCAGCTCCTCTCATTTGATGATATCGGCTTCAACCACTTGCAGTGCCATTTTCGATTCACATGTCTCTGTCAGATTTTGAGAGCCCTTCCCCATGTGTAGGGGGCATTTGGGTATATTTGTATCTCATGTACTACCATATTACTGTATAAGTCCTGACGATTATTCCAGGCATCACATGTATGCGGGATTCATCCTATGATTTATCTGGCTCATGTTTCGGCCATCACATGCTTCATTATTGCGTTCCGTGGTTTTCCGGGTGCCTTATTCTTTGTACTTTGTCTCGGTGGGCATAGGTTTGCCTCCCCCACCGCCTTTAGCACAGGTACCACTTCATAAACTAGAGACTTGTTGCACCTGTAAGTCTCATCTCCTCAGGGTCTAGTCCTTTAGCACATCAGACAACCTTAGATTTCTCTCTCTCACTTCCCTCTCAATATCTAGTGATTGAGTTCTTACAACGTACTTTGGTCATACGATTTGCTCCTAACACTCGTACGTTGGGGGGAAATCTGTTACACCATTTTTTTTGGTCATCTAACCTATTATTATTAGATGAACCCAAGTACACCATGTAGGACCAATTTTACCCTAAGTAAAATTGCTTTCACCATATAAAATAACTCATTTGTTTATATTTCATGGTCATATTTAACCCAAAATAAGGAACTTAATTAAATAAATCCTTATTTATTTAATTATTCCCTAAGAATAAGTTATTTAAATCACTATTTAAATAATATTCTTAGTTAAATTTGACTAAATCATCCATAAATAATTAAATAAACCATTATTTATTTAATTATATTCCCATCACTTCCCTAAAATGATAAATAAACCATTTATTTATTTATTATTTATAAATAAAGGAATTGACCCAAGTCAAGAACCCTTTTCCCTCCAACAAATACAATAAAATATTCCTAAAGGGTGCTTCTAGAATTCGATTAATAATATTTTATTCATGCACCAAGTTCTAGACCGCCCCAATACTTTGTTATAAATAGGGGGGTTTTCCCCATTCATTAGTCACCTTCATTGCATTAGATCACTCTAGATCTACTCTTGGTCACAATTTTCCATTTTTGTTTTATGAACTTCCATTGAGTTCCATGTTTGTTTTTATACACCAATAAGAGAGAGGAATTTTAGATCTGAAACACTGAGGACTTCCAAGAACCCATCCCACTGAGGAGAAACGGAAAACACCTTTCTTGTTTTCCTCTCAGGTGCCACATTCTTTAATATAATACAAATCATTCTTTTAAACACTTTGTTCTTGTCTTGTCTATTGGATGCATGGAGCCATATTATATTTTATCTGCTTAATGTCTTTTTGTGCTTAGTACTTTTTGTGCTTAGATCTGAATTTGTGCAGCAGACTTAAAGATATTTTGCAGCCATAATCGATGTTAGGGCTATTTTTTATGCGTAGCTAAAGTGATATTTTACGACAAAAGATTCATACGAACATGGATATAGTAATGGGTATCTTTCCAAAGGATCTAAATGTACTCCTTAGGTATTTAGGGTGTCAGCACCACCATCTGTGCAAGAAATTGATGTTGCTGAAGCCCAAATCAATCGACGATTCTTTTGTATAGGCCCAATACTTGGAAAAAATAGTCCTAAAGAGAGTGCAATAAAGTGGATCAAAGAGGCAAGAGCAACAAGATACTTCGAAGGAGGGGAAAAGGTAGAAAAAATGGGGAATATATAAAAATATGGCAGCGAAAATGCACCAGTTTAAAGATCCTAGCAACCAACACAACCACTGAAGCATTGATGTCCATATAGAGAAGAAGCGCTAGAAGTTGCATCCATAGGTAAACCTAAAGAACAAGAAGAAATATAACATGAAGAAGAATCTCATGGCCACGAATTCAAGAAACCAAGTTTAAAGAAGATCGAATGTGGATGAGAATATCTTTTTTATGTCAGTGCCGAAGGAGGTGAATCTGAGTAGCCTTCAATAGCAGGAAGAGAAAGAAATGACCAAACTATTCCATATAAGGATATAAGTCAAGAATACAAAGATTGATGTTGTGTTTTACTCAATATTGTAGGAGAATGATGTTTTTTATTCAATCATCATTGCAACAAAGTTGGTCAAAAAGTTGGCACTGGAAGTTCCAAACCCATATCCATTGGGATGGGAAAAATAAGGATCTAGAGTTGAAGGTAACAAAACAATGTAAAACTATATTTGCTATCAGTGTTGATTTTATTGATGAAGTATATCTAGATGTCGTTCGCCTTGATGTATGTGAAGTTGTGTTTAGGATTCCATACATGTACATGTGTGATCAAATATTAATTAGGAGAGCTCATCGGTATTGACTCGTCAAGGATAGAAGATAATTCATCACCAATGCGCAGAAAGGAAAGTAAAAAATTTCGCTGGTAAGTGCTAACCAAACTAAGAAATTGATCAGTTCAAGCAAGAAGTATGTTTTGTTATTTTTAATTCAAAATCAGTGTATAGAGGATTCAATAAAAGGAAAGGAATCCGTGTAGGGGTGTACTACAAAAAACAAACAACAATTGGAGGAGTTGTTACAAGAATATAGGTATGTATTCTAAGAGCCTAAAGAGTTACCACAAAAGAGATAAGTGGGGCAAGAGATCAAACTATTGCCGAACTCCCCATTCCCAAACATTGGGTTGTAAAAGAAGTGTGTTGTAGAAGGACGTGAAGTGAAGAAGAAGTTGTAGCATATGCTGGAACAAGGTGTTATTCAACCGATTACATGACCATGTGGGTCAACCATCATCATTTTGTCGAAGAAGGATGGGACTTGGTAGATGTGTATAGATTACACAGTGTCGAAAAAAATGACGCTTAAGAAAAAATACCCCTTTCTCAGGATAAATGATTTGTTGGATCAATTTCAGTAATAAAAATACTTCACCAAGATGGACTTGAAGGGTTGATATCACCAATTTTGAGTCAAATAAGAAGATAGCTAGAAAAATTCCTTCAAAAATAGGAAAGGTTTGTATGGGTGGTTAGTCATGCCACTTGTCCTATGTAATGGATCAGCCACATTTATGAGTTTAATGAATGATGTGTTGTGCCCTTTTATAGATTCATTTCTTATTTTTTATTTGAATGACATATTAGTATATAGTGCTACATCGGAGGAGCATATGTCACACTTGATGTAGGTGCTGGAAACAATAAATAAGTACTAGCTATTGGCAAATCTCAATAAGTGTGAGTTTGTGTAGCAGTATTTGGTGTATCTGGGGTATGTGATCAGTGGAGGAGAGTTGAAGTTAGATCATTCAAATATAGAGGCCATCATGAAATGGTCAGTGCCTACTAATGTTTCTGAGGTAAAGAGTTTCATTAGGGAAAAACAACACATGATGAAATTCATAGCCTAATTTTGAGTTGTAGATGGATTTCTCCAGAACATAATAACAAGTGGCAAGAGTTTCGAGTTGGGAAAATGTCAACAAAGGGATTTCAAAGAGATAAAGAAGAATATCAACGAAGAACAAACTACGGAATTACCAAACTTGTAGAGACCCTTTCAAGTGAAGACATATGTGAGTGGCTATGTTATTGGATTGGTCTTTATGGAGGGAGGAATGAATGTATGTTACCATTCTGAAGTATTTCATGAGTTATTTATTATCTAACCTTCTGACAACAAGGAGCGCTATGACATGGTGAAAGCTGTGAAGAAGTGGAAGCATTATCTGATGGGAAAGGAGACATTACTCCACATATATGACCAGTTGTTACAGTACTTGTAGGCCTAGAGTAGGCTACAATAGATGAGTCATTACAAGTGGATGGATTTTTTACAATAGTTTCATTTGGTGATCAAGTATAAGAAGGGAAACACAAAAATTTGGTCGACGTGCTTTTAAGGCCACCTATATTAAATATTGCATCTTTCAGGACTCTTATGCACATGGATCCATTCACCCATGATGCATACCAAGAGGCATATTCAGAGGATGAGGAATTCAAGGAGGTATATCAATAGTTGTATATTCAGAGTCTTGTGCACGATTTTGATAGCACTGTTGACTACCATATCTAGGACGGGTTACTTTACAAGATGGATAAGCTATATGTTCCTAAATATGAGTGATTGAATAATATTAGAGGGGCTCAAACCTCTAAGGTTGCAGGGAAATTTTATGTAGGGAAGTTCATGGATACCTTGCCAAGGTATGTCTACTGGACAAAGATGGAAGAATAGGTAGCTAAGTTTATAAGAGAATGCATGCTTTGTTGTACCAGTAATCCTATCAACTCATAACACCCTCTTCCCACATCTACCCAAGTAACCAGTCAGTCGAGGTAAAAATGTGACGTGAAGCTACTAATATGAGAGTTAAACTCCTAGATGACCTTAAGGAAGTGGAACCGAGGAAAACAAGACAAAAACACCTCACACAACATCAAAAACATCCTCTAGAGGTAACCCGAATTTCCATGCCCTTGAACCTTGAGGGATATTGACTTTTTTTACCAATTTGAGCCTTATCCACGGTCATGCCAAGGCAAGGTAGCAGCTAAAATCCATTGGTGAGTTTTGTTCCTTCAACTCCGGGATTTGTGCCACCTTTTTAGCCCCAGAGCCCATGTCACTACCGAGAACTTCATGAAAATGTAGGAGTTGATAAATAACATTAAAACAAAGGTATGGAAGAAATCAAAGCATCAGGAACTCATCCGTACCCCTCCTTGAAATGATAGGAATTTCATCAAACATGTCACAAAAATTGCAAATACAAGTTTAAACAACATATTTAGACATGGGGCCTCTTACTTATCTGATAATCGCTAAAAAGAATTCCCCCCCTACCTCATAAGCAACAATACATTTTTTTTACTACAGATACATTGTGTATTCATTTACAGGTACAAACATGGATAGAGCCTTACATAAACACTGATCGAATGAATGCTTATAACCATCACAAAAACAACATAAATACAATGGATATAACAAGAATAAAATCCATACATAAAATAGTACATTTGCATATTTAATACTAGAGGATTGATCTCTTCTTTACTGAATGTAAAAACTAACTAGAGATGGGACTTCCACATTCCACCTGACCATATATTGGTTCAGCCAATCATCTCTGTGACATATTCGAAGAATGTATGTGGGATCTCATCAGACACATCAATCATAGACAATCTAGGGCTTCCAGAGGCCAAACCACCTCGAAACTTAACCAATGATTCCATCTCACGGTCAAATACAAAAAAAATCACATATTGGTCTCTATCCTCGCTACTCCAAGGATCCAAAGTGTTTGGTCCAACGAAGGCTCTAGTACTAGTAACTCAACCGCAATCGTTTCCGGGCTCTAGATCATTTTTCCAATCAAGGTTCTAGGACTAGTAGCTCAACACACCTAGTGCTCTAAAGAATTTTCCCAACCAAGGCTCAAGGAATAGTAACTCAACGGAACAATTTTCCATTGGGCTCCAAAGCGTTTTTCCATCCAAGGCTCCATGAATGAATAACTCAACCCAAGAACTAAAGGAATCGTGAGAACCAACCAAAAAAAATCAATGGAGTAATCCCACAATGCCATGGATATCAAGGAAATGGAAACGCTAGTAAAATCCACATGCATACACCATGCATCCCAAAACTAGTGATGGAAACATACATGCAACTTGAACATGAAACTTGATACCTACAATCAAATCTCGTCGTAGCTATTGATCTTGATGTTCACTTGCACTTTCCTTCTCTTATTTTTCCTTCTTTCTCCAAATCAGCAAGTATCCACACTACCAAGAGTGCTTCAAGAAAACTCTAAGTATCCAATAGTATGAGAGAGAGAGAGAGATAATAATGAGACAGCTCCAAAAATTCATCGATAAAAGGTACCAGCTATTCCTCAGAAGCCTTTTTATAGAAGATTCCTTTATTTTCTTCATTTTTGATTATTTTCCTTCATTTTCCTCCTCACATTCAACCTATGACTTTTTACCTCCATTTTCTCCTAATATCCATTATTTTCATAAATAAATGTGAAAAAAATACTTTTAGCTTATTTAATGCCTTAGCCATAGCTTTTTCCAATTTCCTTAGCCATGATTAAGCAAGTGAACACACACACTAGGATTTTTTTACTATAATTCAGCTTGGAATATGTGTCCCATCAACTGTGGTTATTATTTTAACTTTATTACAAGGAATTTTTACTAGGGATGTTATAGAACCCCCCCTCCCCCCCTTTGGGGACACCATCCTTGGTGTTCAATCACACATATACCTCAGTTACACCACTGAAACGCAAACATACTATCCATGGGGCTTTATAAAATAGCTCGATGCAATATTTACAATGATCACCCCGCTAAAATAAAAACAACATGACATCAACACAACATGACAATGATAATGACATGATACGATACCTCTCATTGGAAATTTATAACATAGCTCATGGTGGTAATTACATCCATATAAATATGTACATACATCCAACCATCACATCAAAACATATACCAAAACATTGCCAAAACATATGATAAACAAAAACCAACATCACAAAAAAATTACTTTGACTTAACTAGCAAAAAAGGAAGGATACATGGCCCACATATGATCTACCATATCCCATGTAGATTCATCGTGACCAAAGTGATTTCATTGCACTTTAACTTGCTTGATTTCTTGATTCCTGAGAATGAGCATATTTTTTTGCAAAATGCACTGTGATTCTTGCTGGAACTCTCCTTCTGGCTCCACCTGCAATACAAAATAGTCAATAAAACGATCAACATATTTAAAATATTTCTCAAGAAATGATATATGAAAAGCATTATGGACTTTCACTACGGAAGGCATTGCAAGTTGATAGGCCACTATTCTGATCCTTTCAATGACCTTGAAGGGTCCATAGAACCTTGGTGGCATCTTGGCACACGTTCTAATCATCAAGGAGATCTTCTTTGGATTAATATGAAACTACACCTTATCCAAACCTGAAAATACTTGAACAATCTATTCCTATATTCATAAATCTTATGATTATCCTACCCTACTTTCAATTTCTTCTTGATGACATGCATTTCCTATTCCATTTCTGCCAAAATTTATGGTTCAGTAAGTACCATGTTCACTGGATCACTCCAATTTATAGGAGTGTTGCAACTCTTCCCATATAATTCCTCAAATGGACTCATCTTCAACGAATCCTGATACCCGTTGTTGTAAGGAAACTCTACCATTTGAAAATACTCTACCCACTTGCGCTACTAATGCATCACATTTATCCTCAACATACCCTCCAATATCCCATCGACCCTCTCATTTTGTCCATATATTTGTGGATGATAATCTTTGTTGAAGGACAACTCAGTTCCCAGTCTTGCAATAAACTCCTTCCAAAACTTGGAAGTGAAATTTGCATCCCTGTTGGACACAATATTCTTCGGAACACCTGAAATCTAACTATGCCTCTGATAAAAACTTGTGCTAGATCCCTAGATGAGTATTTGTTTATTACCGGTATGAAATGTGAAACCTTTGTTAACCTATCCATGATAACAATGATTTAATCATGTTTTGTAATTTTCCTAGGAAAACTTAGGATGAATTCCATGGAAATGAATTCCCATTTCCAATATACAATCATAATCGGTTGTAGCAGTCCACTTGGATGCTTACGGTTTACCTTAGCCATCGAACAATCTAGACATCTAGCTACAAACTCTTCAACATCCCTATTTAGATTCAGCCAATAATAAAATATCTTCACTATAGTCAAAGACTTCTAGTAGGATGTGCAACCTGAATATGGATTCACATGAAGCTCCCTCAATATTACCTTCTTAAGCTCATTGTTTTCTGATACATATATTATGTCTCTAAATATAACCAATCCATCTGTCGTGAGACGATAGTCTTAATCTTTTACATGTGTACCTGTAGTTGTACCTATACCTATACCTGTACCTGTACCAACACCTTTACATGTACCTATACATGTACTCTGCCATAACATGTGCACAATCCCCATGTACAAGTGATCTTTTTAGCCTGCCTAAAAAATCTTATCCTATAAGTATGTTCCATAGGAGCTCATAGTTGCTATGTGATTTACCTATACCTTCCTGCTAAGAGCATTTGCGACCTTGTTTTCCTTTCCCTTGATGTATCTAATCTCAAAGTAAAACTCACTGATCATTTCCGACCATCCATCCTGCGAGCATTTAGATTTCGTGTTCAAATAAGTACCTCAACTCAATGTGATCACTCATCAATACAAAATGCATACCAATAAGATAGTTCCTCCACCTCTTCAATGCGTGAATTATCATCGTTAGCTCAAAGTCACATGTCTAGCAGTTATTTCTATGCTTCCTTAGATTTCGTGACTCATAACATATCACTTGTCCATCTTGCATAAGGAATCCACCAATTCCTCTCTTGCAAGAATTTTTACACACTAAAAACTCATTTTCTGGATCTGCAATATTTAACACTGGTGTATGTCTCAACAACTGCTTAAGCTACTCCAAACTAGCCTCACACTCCTATTTCCAATCAAACTTCTTACCCTTGCTCTGCAATGATGTAATCAGATAAGAAATATGTGAGAATTTTGTGATGAAGCTCCTGTAATAACCTACGAATCCCATGAACGATCTCACCTCATCTACACTCTTAAGAGCTACCCACTCCAAGATTTCCCTTATATTCCCTGGATCTACTGCAATTCCCTCCTTGGAGAAAACATGTCCCAAATAGTGTACCTTAGTCTATAAGAAGCTGCATTTGCTTATATTAGCATACAACTCATGCTCCCTCAACAACCTCAACACGGATGCCAAATGCTTGGCATGTTGTTCCTCATTTATACACCTATATGTCATCAATAAACACAATCACATTTTTTTCCAAATAAGGATGAAACATATTGTTCATCAAACACATAAATGTAGCTGGGGCATTAGTCAAACTAAATGGAAATACAAAAAACTCATAATGCACGTACATGGTTGTGAATGATGTCTTGTAGATGTCCTTCTCTTTGATGCATACCTGATGGGAGTCTAATCTCAAGTCGATCTTAAAGAACACCTCTGCTCCCTTCAACTGATAGAACAAATCATCAATGCTTGGTTGTGGGTACCTTTTCTTGATGGTCACTCTGTTCAACTACCTATAGTCAATGGATAGTCTAAGGGTGCTATCATTCTTCTTGAAAAGCAACACCAGTGCGCCCCATGGAGATACACTTGGCGTAATGTACCGTTTTTCAAGAATCTCTTTCAACTGCAACTTGAATTCTACCAACTCAGGTGTGCTCATCCTATAATATGCCTTTAATGTTGGAGTTTCACTTGGCATCAACTCAATAGAAAATTCCAATTCCCTGTGTGGTGGAAACTCTGAAATATCTGCAAGAAACAAATCTTGAAACTGCTGTAAAACTAGATATCTATTCAACACATCTATATCCTCAGTTTCCTTACCTTTTCCACTAGAGATTTGAACTAAAAATAGTAGAAACCCTTTCCTATGACTACACTTTTCCTGCATATCTATCACCATCCTAACTAACATGGATTTCTTCTTTCCTTGTAAGACTATTGGTTCTCCATTGTCATCGAACACTCAATAGATTTTTTATAGCAATCTACCTTGGTATTGTGAAGATATAACCAATACATACACAATAGCATATTGTAGGAACCCAACGACAATATGTTCAAGTGTGTTGTTGTAGGAATACCATTTAACTAAAATGCACAAGATCTTACCTAATGGTGAATGTTTTTCTTCGTACCTATGGACAACTGAACTAACCAATATTTTGCATGTATTTCCTTACTCAAACCACACTTATAAAAAAGGGTAGGATTAATATAGCTATATTTATATGCTAGTTCAATCAAAAAATAAACAACATGATCATAAAGCTTACTATCCATATAAATGATAGGAGCTTGATTATATTACTGCATGTTTTCCACAACTGCATAAATCTGATCAATTTTATTCCCAACATCTCCCACTATCTATGCCTCATATGCACTATAGATATGTCTCCTACCACCTTGATGTTGTGGAAAATCCCTCCTATAATGATCTCCTCCACAAGTCCAACACCTCATTGGATCCCTATTCTCATCCTTATTTTGTTCCTTCAGCCGAAATCCTTGTCCTCTACCAAATGTATTGAAATTCTTAGGTGGGGCAACATTCACCTTGTTACCTGTATCTTTCTTAACCTCTAATTTTTGCTTCGATTTCTCATAGCAATGCTTGATTTTCCAGATAACCTCCTCGAATAATCTAGGCACATAAAACTAAATCCTATCTCTGAATTCAATCGGTAGCCCACTAATAAATCTTCGAAGCTTGGCCTTCTCCTTCAGATAAGGAACAAGTCTTAGTAACTCCAAGAACCTTCTCGTATACTCCTCATCTGTCATGGAACCTATCTTCAGCTCATAAATCTCCCTTGCCCTATCATCATATTATCTTTAACCGTGCCATCCCTATTTTACCTGTAACCAATAGGATACCTACTACCATATGCTCCATGGGTCCCATCCTCCTTTCCATAGTTGATCCTAAGAGGCCCATGTTTTTGCAACTCTCAAAAAATTTGAAGGATGACTGCATTAACATCTTCTTGCTTCTCCTATTCTTGTATGTGATTATCTTCCTTGCAACTCTATTGCGAAACCAACTCCAAAAATAGAAGAAAAGAAAGATCAATTCATTACAAATTTGCCACTTCAACGGGGCAGCCTCTAGTACATTACATAAATGAAAAATTCTTGGATGATATAAATGACAAAACCTCCTTATATATATAGGAGTCCATGGGATGAAAATATAATTCTAGACAAACTAACAATAATAATATAAGGGCACAATAATAACAATATTGGGGTTACAAGGGTACACCAATAAAAATAAGGGGGTTACACTAACAACAATAAGGGACTATACTTTTAATATAGGGACCTAACATGCCTCTCTCCTTAAAAAAAGTGTTATCCTCAACGGTTGAGTATCTTTGGATGCTTCCATGTAAAATTCTCATCCTCCCATGTAGAATATTCAGTGGTAAGTTTTTCCACTTGATGAGATACTCTAAAATTGATCGATTTCGTAGCTGTCGAGCTCTTGTTTCCATGACTCCTTCAGGTTCCAATATGATTTTTCCTTCATCATCAAGTTCTAGAAATATTGTTTGAATTGGAATTTTGTCACCTATAACCTTCTTTAAGCATGAAACATGGAAAACTGAATGCACTCGTGTAGATGCAGGAAGCTCCAATTTGTATGCCATAGTACCAATCTTTAGCCATACCTTGTAAGGACCATAATACTTTGGAAATAATTTATTATCCTTCTTAGCTTGCTTGAGGGACATTTGTTTGTATGGTTGTAGCCATAAAAATACCTAGTCTCCTACATCAAAACTTCTCTCACTATGATGTTGATCTACCCATTGTTTCATTCGATTTTGTGCCAAATTTAGGTTATCCTTTAAGAGTTGGAGAAATTCTATTGATGCTCAATGTGATCTTCCACTGCTTGAAACTTATAATTTTCTCTTAAATATGATGTGATGGACGGTGGATGATATCCATAGAGTGCTTTAAATGGGGTCATTTTTGCTGCAGTATGGAATGAAATGTTATATCACCATTCAGCGAGAGGTAACCAATTGACCCATTGTGTTTGCTTATCAGATACAAAACAACGAAGATATCCTTCCAAACATTTATTCACTATCTCAGTTTGACCATTGGATTGAGGATGATAAGATGAGCTATGAGCTAGTTGAGTACCCAAAAAAGAAACTAATTTCGTCCAAAAATTTCCAGTAAAAATGGGATCTTTGTCACTTACAATAATCTTTGGGTTTCCATGTAGCTTTTCAATTGTTTCCATAAATGTAGTAGCAACTGTACTTGCTTTAAATGGATGAGATAATGCACAAAAGTGTGTATAATTGGTAAGTATATCAACTACCACCATGATAACACTCTTTCCTTTGGACTTAGGTAAACCTGTGATAAAATCCATTGAAATCTCCTCCCAATGTTGACTTGAAATGGGTAAAGGCTGTAGAAGATCCTGGGTCTTAATTGTCTCAAATTTATTTTGTTGGTAAACCAAACATTCCACCACAAAATTTTGAATATCATATTTAAGGCCATCCCAAAAAAAATCTTTCTTCACCCTGTGGTAAGTTTTTAAAATCCTGACTGTCCTCCTAAAGGAAAAGTGTGCAATTCCAAAAGAATATTGTTTTAGCTGGGAATTCCTACAAATATATAAGTGATCTTTGTAACATAAGGAATCATTTGTCCAACTAAATGTATCAGATGTATTAGGATCTTGCTGTAACTTTTGAATGAGTGTCCACACTTCTTCATCCTTCTTCTATTCATCCCTTGCTTCAGGTATCCAATATGGTTGGATAATAGAAATGGCACAAAGAAATTCTTCCACCTCTTCATCCATTATTGAGAGTGCATCTGCGAAAACATTTAGCTTCCCTTTTTTGTAGATGATTTCAAAGTCATAACCCAACATCTTTGTGACCCATTTTTTCTACTCTTCTGAAGATATTCTTTGTTCCAAAAAGTGTTTAAGACTATCATGATCAATTTTTACCTTGAAGTGTCTTCCCATTAGGTAAGGTCGCCATTTCTTTAGTCCACATAGTATTGCCAACATTTCCTTCTCATAAATAGCTTTCTGTAAATACTTTCCTTTTATTGGACGACTTTCTAAAGAAATGGGTCTTCTTTATTGCATTAAAATAGCACCAATTCCATTTCCTAAGGCATCACATTCCACAATAAAGGTTTTTGTGAATTCTGGCATAGCTAAGACCGGTGCTAGGCACATTGCCTCTTTAAGATGTTCAAAGGCCTTATTTTCTTCAAGAGTTCATGAAAATGCATATTTCTTCAATAATGTTGTTAGAGGTGCTTCTATTCTCCCATAATTCTTAACAAACTTGCGATAATACCCTGTTAACCCAAGAAATCTTCGCAAATGCTTTATGGTTGTGGGGACTTTCGATTCCTTAATGGCTTTAATTTTGTTAGGGTCTACCTTAACACCCTCACGAGATACAATATGACCCATATATTCCACCTCTTGTACTCCAAAGAAACATTTGGGTGTTTTTTCATATAATTGTTTCTCCTCCAATAGTTTGAGCACCCTATCAACATGTTAAGCATGCTCCTTCCAAGACTTGCTATAGATTAGTATATCATCAAAAAATACTAGCACAAATTTTATAAGGAAGGGTTTGAAAATGGAATTCATCAACCCTTGAAATGTAGAAGGTGCATTGGTAAGGCAAAAAGGCATGACCAAAAATCCATAATGACCCTCATGAGTTCAAAATGCTATTTTTGGAATATCTTCCGTCTTCATTCTAATTTGATGATATCCTGAACAAAGATCCAACTTGGTAAAATATATTGCTCTATGTAATTCATCCAATAATTCATCAATCACAGGAATGGGAAATTTATCTTTAATAGTGAGCTTATTAAGCTCCCTATAATCTGGACACATGCACGATGATCCATCCTTCTTGTGCACCAATACTACTGGAGTAGAGAAAGAAATTTGACTAGGTTGAATTATACCAGCCTCCAACATTTCTGCTATCATACATTCATTTTCTTTCTTTTGGACATAATGATATCTGTAAGGCTAGATGTTTGGAGGAACACTTCCTAGAATAAAATGAATAGCATGATCATGCTCATGAATAGATGGGAGTCATTTGGGAGTTACAAACACCTTGGAATGATTTTCCAATAATTTTTGGATATCTAGAGAAATAGATGATTTTGATGTTCGAACTTCTAGTGAGCATAATTGTGCAATTATGCCTCATTTTTATTTCTTTAGAAGCTTTGTCATGACATTAGAACTTATTATCTTTCCTAGATTCCCTGTGATACCTCATAATTCGACTTAATTTCCTTCCAAAAAAAAATTCAAGAAAAGTTCTTGAAAACTAAAAGATACCGTCCCCAAATATTGTAACCATTGTACTCCTAGTACAACATCAGCACCTCCCATTGAAATGGAAATCATTGGAATATTCAATACATATTCCCCCATGGCTAGCTTGATATTATGACATTTTCTAGGGCTTTTTATAGTTCCTCCAATTCCTACCATCACTTGACATTCTAGTGCAGAGTATAGGAAAAAATTCAATTCCTTGGCTACCTTACAATGAATGAAATTATGGTTACTACCCGAATCAGTCAACACTATTACCTTTTTCTTCTTGATATGTCCTTATATCTTCAGAGTTGGAGGAGTGGTAATACCTACCAATGCATTACACGATATGGCTGGACTCATTTCTTCTTCTTCTAGTGTTGGTTACTGGTGTATATCCTCTTATTTTGAAGTGTCTTGTTCATTTTCTTCCTCCTCTTCACAATCTATGTAAAATAATTCTTCTCAGCACACTTATGACCTTTAGTGTATTTGCTATCACAACTGTAGAAAATCCCTTTTTCTCTATTTTCTTCCAAGTGTTTAGTGTCAACCTTGTAGGTTGTGGATGTCTAGGAGTAGTAACACTTCCATCTTTATAGATGTGAGTCGTAGGATTCCTTGTCGCCATATTTACATTCAATTTTTCTTGCCAATCTGAGTGCCTTCTCCAATAAATCAGGTTCCCAAGCACGAACTTCATGTTGTATTTTATCCTTTAAAGTCCCTATGAAGACATCAATCCTGTGTTCCTTTGGAATATCAGTTACCCTTATATTTAAATTTTGCAAGTCCTCAATGTGCTCCATCACTGAACCCTTTTGTTTGATATTTATCAATTGGCTAAAGAAGGTGTTTCTCTTTGTATCCTCATAATGTGCTATCATTTCCTCCATAAAAATTGACCAAGTGACAATTTTTTTATGGGAGCAACATCGATACCATACAAATGTATTTGTTTCTAAATGTAAAGTTGAAATGCGTATCTTTTGTGTGTTTTTCACATTAATGAGATCAAAATATTGCTCCATTTGTAGTATCCATGTTACGGGATCCTTGCCATAAAACTTCCTCATATAAATATTTGGAATATGGTGGTTCTTCCATCCAAAATTAGAGTTTATAAATTCACTATTATCATTTATTTTGTTCTCATGATGATTTTCCTCTACTATATTTTCGCCATTAGGAAACATTTCTTGTATCAACCTTGTCAAACCTTTCATGTCTGATTTTAGATCATTATTCATGTTTTCCATGTTGTCTTTAATTGTTTCTTCCATGTCATCCATATTAGCTTCCATTCCATCCATCTTATCTTTCATTCCTTTCTTAAAAACTTCCATTTTATTTTTTGATTCTCTTTGCGAGAGCGAAATTTGGTGCACTTTCTCTTGTAATTTTGACACGTCATGTTGCAGTTCTTCATCTTCATGAGTCATAGTAGAGGCTTATAAAGGATTAATGGGTGTTGAATTATTTTTGGGGGGAATTTTAGAACCAAATACTGATATCCATTCTACAATATTCCCTTGGAATCAATTCAAACTAATTTTTCACACAAGACTTATGCAATTTGAAAAAAATACACACATTTTTCTTTCTTTTAAGGAAATCGATAATGAAACTGAAATATCTCTGTAATTGCAAATCCTAAATATCTGAAATTTGGCCTTGTATTAGCCCTTTGGAGCTTCTTTCAAATGCCACAGATATGAATTGATTTGGATTCTTGAAGGAAAAATTATACCCAATATCCCACAATGAACTAATTATGGATTGGTTCAGTGAGCACAATTGTACAACGTGCCACATCTCACGGTTTTATCCTTTAGCTCTAAAATTGATATACTGGAAATGAAAGTCTGTGTTATTACGAAATTTTTTTACAGAATTCCAATCTGATGCTCAAAGAGAGAGTTATGACGATTTTCCCAAGGTCACGTCTTTGAGATGAAATTCGGGAGCCTAAACAAACCCTAACTTCCATAGATCATATCTTCGAAAATATTGTGAACCAAGATCTGAAATGTTTATAGGAAGTTCCTCAGGATTTTGGCTTCTCTCTATAAAAATTTTAGCTCTGAAAACTTCGTAGAAAAACAGTTATAGGTAAAATTCCACGTTGACCCGTTTAGGTGAAATTCGGGAGCCTGAAAAAATCCTAGCTTCCACAGAACATATCTCCAAAAATATTGTGAACCAATATCTAAAATTTGTACACAATGTTCCTCATGATTTATGCTTCTATCTCTAATAATTTCAGCTTCTGAATCTTCGTAGAAGAAAATTTATAGCGAAAATTCCGCGATGACTTGTTTGGAGCAGCAAAACCCTAAAATCCAAAGCTCTGATACCAAATGTTATGAAACCAGCTCCAAAAATAGAAAAAAAGAGAGATAAATGCCTTAGAAATCAGCCAATTCGAGGGGGGAACCTCCAATACATTACATAAATGAAAAATTCTTGGATGATACAAATGAAAAAACCTCCTTCTATATATAGGAGTCCATTGGATCACAATATAGTCCTAGTTGACTTAACAATAATAATGTAAGGGCACAATAATAACAATAGTGGGGTTACAGGGGTACAAAAATAACAATAAGGGAGTTACACTAACAACAATAAGGGACTATAATAGTAATATATGGACCTAAAAAACTCCTTATTTCTTCCTTTAGACTTCTCAATGTATCTTCCAAATCATATGAATGTCCAATACCACGTTGCTCATATGGCTCATAGAGAGAATCTTTGTAGTCTACCATTATGTTATTCATCTTTGATTTCTTCCTGCAATGTAAAATATGTCAGATAAACCAATTCATAAGTAAACCAACATACCTTAGTGTAATTTTTGGAGAATATCGTACAGGATCAACCAAACGGTAAGATACTTGTATATACATAATCATAACATCGTATAAACTCATAACACATGGTTTACTAGCACCTAAACATCAATCTAGTTGGAGTCGAGTCATGGATGCATAACCATAACAAATACACAACATGACCTAAGGCATAACCATCACAAGCAGGAACTATATACAAGAATATGTGACATGTAATCAAGTGTGAATGACCAATGCATGTTCAGCATATAACATCACACAAACATGCATACATGGACACTACACAAACATGACCAATATTTGACCTGGCATACACAAAAAATGCATATAAAACATGTGACAATATGTAAGATAATGTGCACATACAATACAAAAACATGAACAACACATAATCAGCCATACACACATGACCACATGTTGACAACAAAACGATCAGTCCTCCCCTAGTGACACCACCACCACCATGGCCAACACAACACAAATGCACAAAAACATACACCATAGGTATGGGAAATGCATAAGTAATAAATAAAATAATGACCCACACACCGCCCGTCTAGTTCAAGGGTTGAACCATGCTTTGATACCATTTTGTAACACTCTCTTCCCACATCTACCCAAGTAACTGACCAACCGGGGTACACATGCGACGAGATGCTACTAATATGAGATAAAACCTCCTGGATGACCTTAAGGAATTGGAACTCATGGAAACAAGACAAAAAAACCTTACACAACATAAAAAACATCCTCATTAGGTAACCCAACCTTCTAGGCCCCTCAACCCTGAGAGAGATTGAATTTTTTGACTAATTTGAGTCTTAGTCATGTGCATGCCAAGGAAAGGTAGTGGCCAGGGCTGAATTCGATGAGTTATGTGCCTAAAACTATGATATTTGTACCACATTTTTAGCCTCAAAGCCCAGGTCACTACTGAGAACTTCATGAAACTGTAGGAGATGATAAATAACATTAAAAATATATATATGGAATAAATCAAATCATCAATAAATCATCCGAACTCCTATCCATGATAGGAATTTCATTAAAAATATCACAAACATTGCATGTACAATTTTAAATAATAGATTTAAACATGGGGGGTTATTACTTATATGAGAATCTCTCAGAATCATTTCTCCCCTACCTCATAAGCTACAATAATGTCTATTTTACCATGGATACATTGTCTATTCATTTACAGGTAAAAACATTGATAGAGCCTTACATCATCAGTGATCGAATACATGCTTATAACCAGCACAACAACAATAGAAAAATAGTGGATATAACAACAATAAAATCCATATATAAACTAGTACATTTTCATACCGAATACCATAGGAATGATTTCTTCATTAATCAATGTAGAAACCAACTGAGGATGGGAATTCCACATTCCACCTAACCATAGATTGGCTGAGCCAAGTCTCACTTTAGCCAATCACCCTCATGCCATATTCCAATATTGAATGTGGGATCTCATCAAAAACATCAATCTTAGTCAATCCACTACATCCAGAGGCCAAATCGCCTCAATGCTCAACTACTAATTCCACCTTATGGTCAGACATCACAACTATCACAGATTGGTCTCTATCCAAGCTAATCTAGGGCTCCAAAGTGTTTTTTGCAACCAAGGCTCTAGGACTAGTAACTCAATCCTAGTTGTTTCTAGGCTCTAGAGAATTTGTCCAGCCAAGTTTCTAAGACTAATAACTCAACCCACCTAGGGCTCTAGAAAATTTGTCCAAACAAGGCTCCAAGACTAATAACTCAACCCAATAGTTGTCCGTTGGGGTCCATAGAGTTTGTCCAACCCAGGCTCCAGGAACTAATAACTCAACCGAACATCTAAAGGACTCATAAGAACCAGCCATAAAAAATCAATGGAATAAACCGTCAACACCATGGATATCCCGAAAATGGAAAGGATAGAAAAATCCACATGAATACACCATGCATGGAAAAATTAGTGAGGAAAACATACATGCAACTTGATACCTACAATCAAATTCCATTGTAGTTGTTTATCCCTATGTCCTCTTGTGATTTCCTTCTCTTCCTTTTCCTTATTTCTCCAAATCACCAAGTTTCCACACTCTTAAGAGTGCTCCACGAAAAATCTAAGTATCCAAGAGTATAAGAGATAGAGAGAGATAATCATGAGATAGCTCCAAAATGCACTGATAAAAGGTACCATATGATCCTTAGAAGTATCTTTATAGAAGATACCTCTATTTCATTTTCCATTATTTTCCTTCATTTTCCTCCTCACATGAAACATGTGACCTTTTACCTCCCATTTTCTCCTAATTTACATTATTTTTATAAACAAATATGCCAAAAATACTTGCTTCCTCTTTAATGCCTTAGCCATAGCCTTTTCCAATTTCCTTAGCCATAATTAACCATGAAAAAACCCGCACTAGGATGTTTTTCCCAACATTCAGCTTGGAATATATGTCCAATCAACTGTGGTTATTATTTTAACTTTATTGCATGGAATTTTCACGAGGGTTGTTACACAATTGAAAACGTGGTATACATCATCCCTTACCTGTACTCACGCCTCCTTGGTAAAGCATTTCCATGGATTTTGTGGGAGGTTTATCGATAACAAAGAAGGGACATGACTACTTGTTCATGGAAGTTAAATGATTCAACAATATTTGCGCTTAGATGGCCTGTGAAAATACCATCATCAGGAAAGAAGCAATAAACTTGTTCTTTGGACAAATCTGGGTGTATGTTGGGATACGAGGGAGCATCGTTTAAGAGAGGGATACAAAATTTATCACTACATTCTCGACTAAATTGTGGGATAATATGGATATGAAGTTGAAGATATCTAGAGAATTCCATTCATAGACAGATGTGGAGACATAAGTATTCAATAGAATTTTGTTGCATCTTCTAAGGGGATACAACCAAAAGCCTCTGAATACCTAGGATGAAAATATGGTATATATACAACACTCTTACAACATATTGGTCCACACTTCTATATGTAAGTCCCCATTTGAAACTTTTTTTGGATGTTTTCTGCCTTGACCTTTACATATTTCACATGAGTAGCAAGGAGGAGTGAGGGAAGATCTTACAAGAGATGCTTTTAGGGCTGAAAAATTATAGAGAAGATCAGGAAGACACATATACAGGTAAAATAAACACTGAAAAAGTCATAGGAGAGGTATAAGGCCAGGCATGATCAACATAGAATAGAGAAATAATTCATGGTGGGCAACATAGTAAGGTTACAGTTGGAGAAGGAGAGGTTGAAGGTGTCAGGTAAGAAAATCAAGCCTCTGAGATATGATCCCTTTGAGATACTATAAAATTTGGGCAATAATTCCTATTGAATCAGTTTACAACCATATATGCACATTTACTCAATTATGAATATACATAATTTGAAACTCTATGAGCCTTTAATGCTAGCTCGAGAAGGGGAAAAGGTCCTACTTTATATGAAGGATTTGGCACCAGATGCTCAAATAGAGTTGATAGAAGATGAAATTTTATAGAAGAGGTACATAACTACAAGACACGGGTAACATGACCTTGGCAGATTGGATTGAAGGGACAACTTCTAAGAAAATCTAAATGGTACACAAAAGAGAAGGTGGAGTAAAAATTCCCTCATCTCATTTAGAAAAATATTTTGGGGACCAAACACCTCCAAAAATGGGGTGTAATCCATATTGGAACATTATATATATTTTTCATCCATCTTGATGCATTCAAAGTGGAAAAAGTGGAAGAATTAGCTCATGAGACTATTTTTATCGGCGAGGCCTAGTTTGGCAAAACAGGGTCTGAAACCTTCCAAGAGTGTTTTGAAGCATACAACAAAGTTTTATGGGGGTAAAAATTTTCCACTTCAACCCAACACCATTTGATGTTGTTCAACACATAGATCTTTCTAACAGCTCACGAATCACAACAATTGGAGTCTGTATGCAAAAATTATGCCAATTAGAAGTTGACCTTCATATTTCAACACCTATAATTAGGGAGGATGTCTCGTCAGCCCCCATTATTCATGCAAAAGGTGCTAGATACGTGTTTGTGATATAAAATCCTCTAGAAGAGTATATATTGTAACTCTAGCTATGATTTGATGTATTCAAAATTAACCAATAGTAGGCTATTAGTGTAATGTTCCCAATTTTAGCCTCAAGCTAAAATGGAACATTATAGTTGCACATTTTATTTTTGTTTAATAAAATGGGTAAGGAGATGCCTTAACCCTTTCATATGAAGAAATAAAACTCCTTGTGTGAAAGGAGGACAAATAAGCAGCTGAAATAAACACCTAAGGGTGTGAATGGAACCCATTTCAGTTGGTTTAGTCACCTTTGACTAAAGTCAACAACGCTGCCCAAGGAGGAGAGGCTCCCTAGAGAAGCTGCATAGTTTTGGAGGGAAGACACTCACATGAGGGTGGAAAACCTAATTGGTGGGACCTTGGTGTAGAAGAGTTCCTTTCCTTTATATGGAGGAGATGGCAGCCTATTTTCATCATGTTTGGAGATAGAAATTCGAATAGGGTCTGTAGAGGCTTGCATCCCCAGGCTGTTTAGCAGGGTGGTGGTGCCCTCAGGCACTATGGTGTTCCCGGTCGGAAATCCCTACCTCTTCCTCAAGGAAGGATGAGTATTGAGCTGATTTTCCTCAATCTGGCATTGGCCACATCTACATTCATCTTCTACAGCATTAGCTTTGCAGTAGAGAGGACATTGTGTTACTGGGTGCAGCAAGAGAGGAACTCATGGAGTCTCTCTTTATTGGTTTTATTCAGTGGAGGAGTGATATATTCATTGGAGAAGCTGCAAGGAGGATTCCCGGGCTTCATTTTAGACCTTTGGCATGGGGCCAACATTCCGTCATCTCCCACTGCAAAGTCCATGGAGGAAACTGCATTATTTTATGGAGGCAGTGAGAGAGGGGTTCATAGAGCTCATCAGGAGGATGTTTTTGAGACAAAGGGATCAACCCTTTGAATTGGAGACATTATCAAAGGAGGGCAATCATATTTCAGATCAGCCACAGCCTCATTCTTGTTTTGGTTCAGTTGCAGTGACAAGTCTCTTGTCACATTTTGTATTCTCCGACATTTCTAGCAATCTCTCCTAGATTGTCTAGAAATCTTGTATTCCAGCCCATCTCTTTGTTATTGGTATATTTTTTTGTATCCTATAGCCACATTTGTATTTCATGTATATTCAGTAGCTGCTACCTTCATATACACAACGCAACCATTGCTCTCCAAAATTTTGTGGAGTTGCAACAACTCATGTATTTCATTGTCCATTTATTGGAGGTTGGTTCTTAAAGCTTGAGTGGCTTGTCCCTCAAATATTTTTTGTATATTATTTCTGATATAATCATATAATGTTTTCTGCATGCATTTCCCTCTTATGATGTATTCAGAATTGCATATTTTCCTGGTTATGTTCACATATTGATGTAAGCTCTCTCATTGAGAATTTTTTTAGAGGTCTAGTTTGGGGAGATCTGTATAACCCATCTAGAATCATTTCTTTGAGCTCATTTTCTCCAAGGGAGTTGTATTAGAGTTTTCATAGGGAATCCAAGTGGTGGTTTGTCTTATTTATGCAGTGACTTCCTTATACAGCGTCCTCAAGGACTCTGTAGCAGAAATTCCCGAAGTGGAATATAGCATATCCATAGACAGAGTCTGTCAAGGACCAGCTAGCCTCAGGATCTCTCCCTTGTTTGGAAAGAGACATATCTTCTAAATTACCCAACATTTAATCTCTGGAATGGACTTGTGATACCTCACCGAAGAAGGAATTGGAATATCTTAAGATATTCCTGATGGAGTAGCAAGTTCCAGATTTGGAACATTACAGTGGTATCAGAGCATCAATATTGCCTCATCCTGTGCACAATATTTCCATCAGCAAGAGGAGCTTCTCCCCAAGGAGAGGATATTGACATAGGAAACAAGGGAAAAGGAATTACGGAAGAGGAGGTCTCCCTTCTTCTTTTCCAGACCATTGAGAACATCATTGAAGATCTGATGAAAGGGAAAATTTGGAGAAATTTTCTGAAAGGGTTTGTGAATGACCTAGCCCTAGATATTCTCATGAAGGGTGTGAGCATTCAAACACACATGCAGATCCACAGTGAAATACATTTCCCATAGCTACTGCAAGAAGGATGAAGGGAAAAAGTTGAGGCCTTTGGAGGAGCAGCAATGCAACTCAAAGGTATGATTCATGATGATTGGTTTCAAATTTATATTTCATGTTTTCATACAAATGAGAGATTGTATGTTAGAGTCACAAAGATTTTTTCATAGGGGGTTGATGAAAATCAATGTGAAACATGGTGTGACAAAACTTTAAACACTTTTCATGCATGGAAGGGGACCATGAAACAAAGATCATTCCATATTTCTAGAGGGGGAGGAAATCAAGAGAATAGCTCGCTAGAGGCAAGACCCCCATTGTATGAAGGGCACTCTTCCATTTGTGAGGTCTAGATATATTTCTCTCAAAGGAAGGCCAAGATCCAAGGCCTCTCATTAAGGAGGAGATACACTCACATGTTGGTAGAGAGGAGGTGCATAGAAGAACCTACAATGCTGCACCATTGAAAGAAAACGAAGAGAAAAAGGATCAACATGAAGGGATGATGAGCATTCTTCCTTATCTATTTCAAAAATTTTCTGCACAGAGGATACTTCCTTTGAGGAAGGACTCTTTCATGCATTGGAGTAGATGGAGGCCACTCATGCTTACATTGGCCAGGATCGGGGAATTATTTGGAGGTGATAATCTCTCATGGGAGGCTCATTTTTAGAGAGAATCATTTATATTTGAGCATGAGTAGCTGCATGATGGGCATGGAAACAACTTAGAGGATGAATTTGGCATGGGGGATTTCAAAGTAGCAGGTAGGAGCGTGAGGGAGTACCATATTGCAGAACACCATCGCTGTCTATGTGGAGGATTGATTCTGGTTGGAGGACTCAGATTTTGTTTGAGTATTCCCAGGATCTTGGTGCATGCATGACTCTTGATGGCCCTGATGGAGATGGCAGATACTTAGCAGATCATATGATCATCTATCATCATGGCAGACTCTTCTTGACTAGGGATTTTAGTCTCAAGGAGAAACTATTGCATGCAACACATAAGGACTTCCTAGCTATGCAATTGGATTCATACATTTCTTTGCTAGAGGAGTTCACTTGGGAGGGCATTCAGCATGACATATATAATCATATGGAGAGATGCATAGCCTGATTGATGGTGGAGAGAACATCACAACCACTTCCCTACTCATTGGAGGTGAGGGGAAATTTTCAGTTGAGCCATTTTAGCTCCAGAGCTCTAGTGCATGATGGAGGAGGTATAATTTCATTGATTGACAAGCATGATGTACCAAGGAGGCTTGTTCCTTCTTGCAATTTACATAAGGATGCACTTGTAGCCATTTTCAGCAATGGAATTGGCCATTATTATAGTGGTTTGTGGAGAAAGCCACATGATTCTTGGTGTGCACCATTAGCACCAATTTGTATTCTCATGTTTTATCTTATGATGAGATGTTGTGGTAGCAAACAAGTGGCTAGTAAAGCACTTGTTATTTTTTGTTTTGAGGCAGGCCAAGATGCACTGCATAGGTTCCATGAGTGGAACTATGAATCACTCTCCAGTTGTCCTATGACAACTTGTTTTTATTGCATATTGCTCCATTGTATTTCTGATATTTGTACACTTATGAGGAGCATTGTTTGGAGAGTGTTGTATGTACAGCCCATTGAGAGCATGATTCTCCCCATTTTATATGTTTTATCTTGCAGGAGATACCATGGGAAAACCATGATTGCCACATTGCTACTTGTACCTTCTTGTGGGAGGGACCACTTGGAGAATTTGTAGAGGCATTTCATGGCTAATTTTCTTGATGGGGTAGCTTGGGCCATTATTGGAGGCCATACCATTTCAGCCCAAGGATAGAGGCAGCCCCATGAACACTTCAAATTGAGAGAGGGCCATCTTGAGAAGCACAAGCACAACTCTCCATTCAGCCCCAACTCATTGTAGAATCAGGGGTGAGATTTTCATTTGGATGATAGCATGGATGAGAGAATCATCATTGGGAGTAGAATTTTCCCATGCATACCATCACTCCTACCTTAAGGAGGCCATACCACAGCAAGAAGGATTCCAGTACACCTTCTATCTTTCCATGAGGAGCATCATTTTTAGCTTGCATACTTGGGAGAGAGCATTGGAGGATAGATTTATTGTAGCATCTTTTGAGCAGTGGTAGAGCTTGTTGCTGAGGCCACAAGAGAAGAAGGAGGATGAATTTTGTTCTCTATATGCAGTTGCTTGAGGGCAAGCAACATGTGGGAGGGGAGGACTGTAATGTTTCCAATTTTAGCCTCAAGCTAAAATGGAACATTATAGTTGCAAATTTTATTTTTGTTTACTAAAATGGGTAAGGAGACACCTTAACCATATTTAGATGAATAAATAACACTCCTTGTGTGAAAGGAGGACAAATAAGTAGCCGAAATAAACACCTAATGTTGTGAATGGAACCGAGCTCGCTTGGTTTACTCACCTTTGACTAAATTCAACAGCGCTGCCTAAGGAGGAGATGCTTCCTAGAGAAGCTGCACAGTTTTGGAGGGAAGACACTCACATGAGGGTGGAAACCCTAATTGGTGCGACCTTGGTGGAGAAGATTTTATTTTCTTTATATGGAGGAGATGGTAGCCCATTTGCATCATGTTTGGAGATAGAATTTTGAATAGGGTCTGCAGAGGCTTGCATCCCTGGGCTGTTTAGCAGGGTGGTGGTGCCCTCGGGCACTAGGGTGTTCCTGGTCGGGAATCCCTACCTCTTCCTCAAGGAAGGATGAGGATTGAGCTGATTTTCCTCAATCCAGCATTGGCCACAGCTACTTTCATCTTCTACAACATTAGCTCTATAGCAGAGAGGACGTTGTGTTGCTGGGTGCAACAAGAGAGGAACTCATGGAGTCTCTCTTGATTTGTTTTCTTCAGTGGAGGAGTGATATATTCATTGGAGGAGATACAAGGAGGATTCCCGGGCTTCATTTCAGATCTTTGGCATAGGGCCAACATTCCATCATTTCCCACTGCGAAGTCCATGGAGGAAATTGCGTTATTTTATGGAGGCAATGAGAGAGGGGTTCATAGAGCTCATCATAAGGATGTTTTTGAGACAAAGGGATTAGCCCTTTGAATTGGAGACATTATCAGAGGAGGGAAATCATATTTCATATCAGCCACGGCCTCATTCTTGTTTTGGTTCAGTTGCAGTGAGAAGTCTCTTGTCACATTTTGTATTCTTCAGCATTTCTAGCAATCTCTCCTAGATTGGCTAGAAATGTTGTATTTCAGCCCATCTCTTTGTTATTGGGCTATTTCTTTGTATCCTAAAGCAATATTTTTATTTCATGTATATTCAGTAGTTGATACCTTCATATACACAGTGTAGTCACTGCTCTCCGGCATTTTGTGGAGCTGCAGCAACTCATGTATTTCATTGTCCATTTATTGGAGGTTGGTTCTTAAAGCTTGAGTGGCTTGTCCCTCAATTATTTCTTGTATATTATTGCTGATATAATCATATAATGTTGGCTGCATACATTTCTCTCTTATGATGTATTTAGATTTTTAGATTTTCCTGGTTATGTTCACATATTGTTGTAAGCTCTCTCATTGAGCATTGTTTTAGAGGTATAGTTTGGGGAGATCTGTATAACCCATCTAGAATCATTCTATGAGCTCATTTTCTGCAAGGGATTTGTATTAGAGTTTTTCTAGGGCAACCAAGTGGTGTTTTGTCTTATTTATGCAGTGAATTCCTTATACATCATCCTCAAGGACCCTATAGCAGAAATTCCCGAAGTGGAATATTGCATATCCATAGATAGAGTTTGTGGAGGGCCAGCTAGCCTCAGGATCTCTCCCTTATTTGGAAGGAGACATATCCTGTAAATTCCCCAACCTTCAATCTTTGGAATAGACTTGTGATACCTCATTGAAGAAAAAATTGGAATATCTTAAGATATTCCCGATGGAGCAGCAAGTTCCAAATTTGTAACATTACAATTAGGTTGTGTTATAACTGAGCCACTAGGAGGGAGCGACAATCCATTTCTTTCGAGAGAATTTTCTTCAATAGATGAGAAAATATAACCAAGAGAGATAGGAGGTAGAGAACAAAAAGAGGATTGGTGCACTGTACCATCCCATGGAAACAAGAATTACGTCTTTGTACCTGCAACCATATTTTCTAGATAGAGAAAGAGAGCGAAGCGGCCTCACCTTCCAACTAGGTTTTCTCCCAAAAGGGTTTCCCATAGAATATTTTGTGTCTTATGTGTGTGTCTGAGCTTATTGTTTCTTTCTCTACTTGTATTCATAATTTCCATTCGCACACATGCACTAATTATAGTTAAATTTATATATCTAGAGGTTTAATATAATAGTGATAATGTATAGCTTTAACATTTCTAATATAATGTTATTTTATCTGTTGTGACGAACCTTCTAGTGAAATATGTGGAATAAGAGAAATTTTCTATGGGTATTTTGTGGAGGTTGTAGGGATCTATATTGGTGGGGCTGAAAATCATAAAACTCTACTCATTATCAAAAAATATGTAAATGAACCTTGTGATCCTGCAAAGGTCGGGTTTATGCAGTTGGAACAACAAGTCAAAAATATCAACCACAATGTAAGCCTCCCCATTGAAGCCTTGAATAAAATTCTGGGGATATTTTTATAATATGAGGTTTTGAATGCAGAGGAAGAATAATAAAAAGGATTAGAAGATCGTGGAGAAACAAAGAACTATTTGAAGAAAGGACCTAGAAAAGCTCAACCAAATTCAACTGTCATGAACCAATCACTATCCCTATTTAAAATGGAAGCAAAATTCGATATCAATTTATACCATGGTGAGATTGATGCTATGAAGTTGAACCACTGGTTGCATCAACTAGAATTTTATTTTAGTGTCCATTATATCAAGTAAGGGAAAAATATCTTTTTCACACGACTGAAATTAGAGGGTCATTCCTTAACTTGGTGGGAAATCCTCACGAAAACCCTAATGTTGGAAGGAGAAACTCTAGTGACTAAGTTAGAGTATTACAAAACTCTAATTAAGTCATTTTTTTATCCCATTATGTACGTGTAGGACCAGTGGATCAGGTGGCATTACTTTAGGAAAACGTTATGACAAAGCGTGTAGGATTACATCACAGAATTGAGATATATGGCTATAATGTTGGGTATCTCTCCAAGTACGGTAGATGTTATCCTCAAGTATTTTGGTGGTCTGCGCCTCCATATTTGTGATCAAGCGATGTTGTTCAATCTCAAATCAATGGATGAGGCTTGTGTACAAGTGCAATACCTGGAAAAAATATGCCTAAAGGGAGCACAATCAAGTGGATTGAAGGAGAAGGAGAAAAATGGTGCTTTTAATGAGGGCAAGAAGAAGAAAAAAGGGGGAAAATATAAAGGATACAACCACAACATACCAATTTAAAGATCCTAGTAACCATTGCTGCAACATTCATGACCATAAAGAGGAGAAGTATTGGAAGTTAAATCTAGAGCTAAACTAGACGAACAATAAGAAGGATAACAATAATAAGAATATCATAGATACATATTCGAGAAACCAAGTTGAAAGAAGCTAGGACGTCGATGAGAAGATCGTTTGTATGATAATGAAAATTGAGGTGAATTAGAGTAGTCTTTAGAAGTGGGAAGAGAAATAAATGGCCAAAATATTCCTATAAAGATATAGGTCAAGAAGATAAATATTGATGGTTTGTTTGACTCAAGATCATAGGCAAATCTCATTACAGAAGAGTTGGTCAACAATTTGGGGCTAGAAGTTCATTATCATCTAGACCCATATTCATTGGGAGGGGTAAATAAGGATCCAGAGATGAAGGTAACAAAATAGTGTAAAATTAGATTCTCTATAGTGTTAATTTTATTCATGAAGTAGATGTAGATGTGGTTCCCCTTGTTGTATGTGGAGTTTTGTTTGGGAGTACATACATGATTCATAAGGAAATATTCATGAGGAGAGATAACCATTACTAGATCATCAAGGATGGAAATTAATTCATCTTCAAAACTCACAAAGGAAAGTAAAAATTTTCATTTCTAAGTGCTAACCACACTAAGAAATTGATCAGTCCCAGCAAGAAGTATGTTCTATTATTTTTAATAGAAAGTGAGTATGTATAAGATTCAATAAGAATCAAGGTATGTTTGTAGGGTTGTACTAGAAAAAATAAACAACAATTGGATGATTTGTTACATGCATATAAGGATGTATTTCAAGATCCTAAAGGGTTACCACCTAAGAGAGAAGTGGAGCATGAGATCCAGTTATTTCCAAACTCCACATTTCCAAATATTGGGTTGTACATGCAGTGTGTTATAGAAGCAAGTGAGGTGAAGAAATAGTTACATCATTTTGTGTAAGAGAGTGTCTTTCGAGTGAGTACATCACCATATGGGTCACCCATAATCATTGTGCCAAAGAAGGATGGGATTTGGTAGATGTGTATACATTATAGGTCATTGAACAAAATCACACTCATGAATAGATACCTCTTTCCGAGGATAGATGATTTTTTAGATCAGTTGCAGCAAGTGAAATAATTCCCCAAGATAGGTTTGAATTATGGACAACACTAGGTTCGATTCAAAGAAGAAGATACCTCGAAAACCACGTTAAAAACTAGGGAAGGTTTGTATGAGTGGTTAGTCATGAAATTTGGTTTATGTAATGCCCCAACTACATTTATGAAATCAATAAATTATTTACTACACCATTTTATAGATCCATTTTTTATTTTATATTTGGATGATATATTGGTATATAGTGCTACCTGGGAGGATCATATGTCACATTTGATGCAGGTTCTAGAAACATTCAAGAAGCACCAACTACTAGAAAATCTCAAGAAGTGTGAGTTTTCAAAACAGTCTTTGGTGTATCTAGGGTATGTGATTGGTGGCTGAGAGCTGAAGATAGATCCTTGCAAGATGGAGTCCATAATGAAATGTAGAGTTCCTACTTATGTTTATGAGGTCAAGAGTTTCATTTGGGAAGAACAATACTTGAGGAAATTCATTGCCTCATTTTCAACAAAAGAACCATCACTCTACGCCATAACAGTAAGTGGAAAGAGTTGTCAGTGGGGAAAATATCTGCAAAGGGCTTGTTAGTCATCCATAATTTTCACTATCTGAATATGACTAAGTATCAGTTCTAGATTTCTAGAAACAAAGTTCATGAACATTGTGAGTTCTAGAAATCTCGCTGCCTTCATTATCCTTAAGATAATTTTTCACTATTTCATCATTCCATCATGTCAAGCTCTGCTCACCCATCCCAGAAGATCCATCATGGGCTCATGTCACTCATTTTTACTTTTTTGTGTCACCTTTGGCCTCAACCCTCTATTTTGTTTTGCATAACTCCTCCATTGTCCATCTAGGGTTTTTAAGGGAATTTTTCTTGGTATCATGACCTCCATGGTTAAACATCAACAAGGCTAGTATCCTGACACTCTTACACCTCTCCTATCCTTAACATACCTTCATGAACACTTCCCATCACTCCTATCCCTCAAATTCATCAATTATCTATGAAACCTACTCTATTGCCACAATTTGACACTTTTTAAGACTAAGCCTATGTTTTTCCATTTTGGACCCCTTACTCTCACTCAATAATTGAAATTCCACTTTCCCCTACTCCCTAACATCTATTCATATCCTTCAAAATTTCCCCAAGAATTTAGACAACCCTTAACCCCTTCATTCCCCTCCCTCTACAAGGCAGACCTAAATCCCCTACCCCAAACCCTAAATTCCTTTTCCAACTAAGCTAGGGTTTTCTGTGGAAAAGAGGAATAAGAGAATAAGATCCATATGTTAGGTCATATTAGCAATCATGAAGCCATACCAACTCATAAACATCATGCCTCCATCATTTTCCAAGAATTCATTCCAAGGGCTTAAGCATTTGCCACACCTAGGGCCAATTTTTCTTAAAAATATGTTTATGACCAAATAGAGATAAATTTGGAAAAAGTGAGAGAGTTTTTTGTCCATAATAAAGAAAATAAGAAAACCTCCTCCATTTTTTGCACAGGTATCATGGTTTGGGAACAATATTAAAAACACAGGTGTCCCATGAGAATTTCTACATTGCTGGAGTGACCTTGGGAAAATAAGGTTTTATCGTAGCTGGAGTGTCCAAATGACTTGATTAATGTGTAAAAAAAAAACTAGACTTGAATTTATTTCCAATGAGCTATCATGAGCTAAATTGGGAGTTAAGGAAGGCACCCAAAAGTCATATTCACTAGCACTCTGCATTTTTGCACCATCATTCAACAATTTTGACCAGTGTTGGGAAAATCAGTTTTTGGATAGGTAAATGAACACCAAATGTAAAAACAAAAGAATTTTTGGAAATTAGAATCTATAAGATTTCCAATGAGCTATCACATATCTCATTCCGACATCAGGAAGGCCTCCAAATTCCTTCTACAAATTGGCATTGTGCAGAGTTGGAAAATAACTCTTGGTTGAAGGTCATTTTTGGCAAAATTTATGGGCGCTACGCACAGAGGAGGTAGGTGCAGTGTTAAATAACACTTCTCTATGCACAGATAGACCAGCGTTGTGCACAAACAGTGGTGCTACACACAGAGGAAAATTGGTCAAATTTGCTCAAAAATTGCCAAAACTAATTTTTTCTCCTCCTCAAAGTCGCCCCAGGTTCCTGCATGAGTGAAACAAGGTTAGTGGTCATTTTCTAGCCCTCTTTTTGATATTTTTATATTCACAATCAAAGGAAAATTTCAAAACCCTAAAAATTGGCCAATCCCTAAACCTTCATTCCAATCAAGCCTTTGACCCTCTAAGGCAAAGAATTACCAAGTGAAAGGTTGTCATAGGCCTAAAGTCATTCAAATGCAAGCTAAACCTCCTCCTAAATAACTCTTGAGATTTCTTAGACCTAATCCTTTTTTCCCTTCATTTGCTAAAATTCTTCCCTCACCATACTCATTTCTTCATCCTTAGGCCTAAAAACTCTCACGAAGCTAAAAACCCTTTGTTCAAAGATGCCCAAACTAGTGAGCCATAGTCATGATGAAAAGGATGCTAATAGTCAAAGAGAGGAAATGATGAAGACAATGGGGCAGAAATAGAGTCTAATGAAGAAGACCAAGAGGGTAATGAAGAGAAGGATGAATATGACAACCAGCAATAAGGTTCACAGGATAGCCAAGAGAAGAATGGGCATAGACATGACAGTGATCCTAATATTAGTGCAAAAAGTGATCATATGAATGAAGACGATGAAGATAAAGACATAGAGGGAGATGATGAAGAAATTGAAGACCAAGAACAGGCAGATAATGAGGCTGAAATAGATTTTGAAGAGGCAGGAAGTTACCAAGGCAGTGGCACAGATAGGATAGTCAATGAACAAGAGAGCCAAGGAAATATTCATGATATTCATGACAATTGTCATGACTATCATGACACAAACTAGCCTCTAAATGACCAAGAAAATCATAATGAAAGTGTAGGAAATCACCAATAAGAGGACCTTATTGAAGGACAGAGCCAAAATGAGGCAAGTGAGAAGGGTAGTGATCAGTTTGAAGGCCAAAATGACAATATAGAACACAATGAAGAAAATAGTGATGATGATGAAGCTAAAGGTAAAAAAAAAATCAGTGACCCAATGGAGCATAAGGTGACTCATGAAAGTCATAGCAAAGATGAAAAGGCTTGTGAAATCACCAAATACCAAGGGAATTATGGAAACCCCTCCAAAATCATCATCATCCCTCTCACATGCACATACCACAGAGGAAAAAGAGATGTGTTCGCTACCTCAAAAGGGCAAAGGGCCATATCTCCTCCATCTATCAAGCACAAGGACAAAGTCAAGGAAAATAAGGACAAAGGTGAGCATCAGGTATTGGTAAGGAGAAGTAAAATAATCAAGAAGACTTCTCAAGAGCCTCAATTCATTGATCTATACAGTGACAATGAGGATAAAGAGATGACCACAAGATTACTACTTTTAGAGAAATATGCACAGCTTCAGGAGTGGGAAAGAGATTTTGACATGGCACAATGTGTCATCTAGTATTACAAGGAGGAGCACAATAATTTCAAGAAGGTGAAAAGGAACCTTACTCTACAAAATAAAATGACCAAGCATTATGCAAGGAAAAACATGTTTTCGTGTGTCAAACTAAAGGAGGCCCTCATGGAGCTAGAAAACCTAAAAAGAGAAAAAGTGCATGAAAACCTTGGAATTTTGGATGAGGATTCTCAACAGGTGTCCAACATCCCTTGAGGGACCTCTCCACAAATTTTGGGTCAATTTGAGAAAAAAATTGTTTTTTGAAACTTTGACCCCTTTGTGCGCAGCACCCTAAGTGCTACGCACAAAATTGGTGCATCTTCAGCTCACAATGTTTTCATTTTTGGATTCCTCACATCCCTAGAAGTATTCTCACCAATGTTTAGATCATTTTGATAATTTTTGACCCCCCAAAAGGTCAACAACAATCAAAACTTTGACCTTTCTGCCTCTTTTTTAGACCATGGGCTACGCACAGAGTAGTGTTGGGAAAATTAGTTTTTGGACTAATAAATGACATCCAATTAGCAGAACTCGAGCATTTATGGAAATTAGACTCATCATGATTTCCAACGCGCTATCACAGAGCCAAATCCGGTTTCGGGAAGGGGTCCACAACTAAGCTACAAGAGACCCTATTTTCTGCTAAATTGGCGCTACACACAAAGGCTGCCTAGTGTATTTTGGCCCAAAAGTCAACAAAACACACCCATTTATTGCAAATAGATATTTTTGAGTTTTTTTAGGAAAATTAATCTATAATTAGGTGCAAATAGCTATTTTGGCATTTATTTCTGAGGATATTATGTGCCTTGGGCCTTACATGGTCTCTTGGCCATAAATGACATTTATGATTATATTTGACATTTTCCTACCACATTTAGGGTTTTAGCCCACATTTAATCCATAAATAGAGCATTAGGCCCCTATGTATTTTGTTGGCATTTGATGAGATTGAAGAGCAATATACATGGTTTCATGAGCTTAGAGAAGAAATTGGTTTTGTGAAGTGGATGAATGGCTTGTTTGGCTTGATGATGGAGAGGATTGTTTGCAGGATTCCTTAGCTTGGTGAATGGTGATGTCTTCTCAATTTTTTTCTATGTTTTTTAGTTATCATTATGTTTCACTCCTCTTAGCTGCTATAAATTAGAAAAGTGTAGGTTGAGACATGCTCTTTGACACACCTAAATCCTCATATTCGTTATAGCCTTAATGTTTTCCTCAATTGGTTGTGTTTGAAGAAATATTAGTTGCTCTTCAAGCCTCCTTATGCTTGTTAGTTTCATTTATGGATTAATATGTTGGTTAGCAAATATGATTCACGTTATGCCCTGCTTATTTGAGATTGTCTAAAACTCTGTCTTGAAACCTTTCTTTGGAATATTGTTTGATAGGTTAAGTGAAAGAGGTCTCGTTCGATCTTGCCCTTTGTCCATGCCTACCAAATTATTTCATAGTCATTTATAGATTTTTTTATGATGTTTAGGAGTTCCCTCTTCATAGATTGAGTTATTGTGCTATATTGTATATTTTCCCAAATTCTGAAGGTGAATTTACTAAAGTTAGAAGATGTTATGCTTTCTATGTTTCACTGGAATGTTTATCTTGGACATTTATCAATTTAAGTATTGTTCATTGATATTAATGGTTTGCCCTACCTCATGAGTTATAACTTTTAACTATCAGTATTTAAGACCTCCTAGTTTTTCCTAAATTTGATATCCATCCCATTTCACTCATAACCTTAAGGATCCATTAACATTGCTAGATTGGCCTTGCACTACACTATGATTCATTATTGAGACACCCTTGACTTTCATTTGACTCCATAGCCCAATGAATTTGACAGACTCTAACTCCACCTATCCTACTTGACCATCTTACCCAACCAAAACAATCAACAAATCCTATACTTAATAACTATCCTAAAATCAAAACCATAGAGCAAAAATAACACATCCTTTTCACCCAATAGAGAGAGCCCTCTCTAAGTCCAGGAAGGCTAGGTCCTAGGACTCCAAAGACTAGTTCCATGTTACCCTGTCATTTGGTCTACCAATCTGCCAAATCACGGGACCCTAACATTTTGGCGATCACGGTGGCACCTTCTGAGTATATAGTTGCCTAAATACCCCTTAAGACTCTTTAGAACCTCAATTTGACTTAGAAAATCCAGTGAATCTATGAGCTCATTGTCACACAAACATTCTAGCGATCACGGTGGGACCTTCTGAGTAAGTTCATGCTTAAACATTCCTTAAAATATTCAGAAACCCTTGGCTGATAGTATCTAGTGGTTTATTTGCCACCTCATCGCCACACTAACATTCTGGCGATCACAGTGGGAATTTCTGGGTTAGTGACAAACTAAGTACTCCTTATATCTCAGAAAACTCACAAACATCCTTAGATTGGTATTTAGTTGTTGATGGTGGACAACAAGAACATCCTAAAAACAATAAACATCATCCACCTGGTGACTCCACTTGTCTTCAGTAGCCCTATTGACCCCAGTAGTTCTTATAAACTCCCTCGGGAATGCATTAAGCAATCCCAATCATGCTGATGGTGGACAGCGAAGTTGAAATCATCCACCTGGGGACTCCACAACTCTTAGTAGACCTAAAGAATCCACTGGTAGATAACTCTAGATTGGATGAAAAGATTCAGTGACCCTTTATGATTTAAAAACATGGATCCAAGGATACAAAGGATATGTGCTCCAATAAGTAGAGATAATATCCCTGGATTCCCACACAAAATGCCTGAAATAAATTGGATAAAAAACCTACCTATATTTCAAGATGAGAAAGTTGATGACCCCTTGTTACATCTCATAAAATTTCATATACACATATGGAGGTTAAATGTTGAATGGCATGAGGACTGCCTCATGAAAATGCTTATGGAAACATTAGAAGGTAAGGCAAGAAATTGGTATGAATGGCTAAAATCTGGTAGCTTATTTTCCTTGAGAGATTTCTACAAGGTGTTTTATGAACATTATAAATAATATTGTACATCTTTATCATTAGGTGAAAATTTTTGTGATCAATCTGAATATTTCATACAACACCTTGTAAACATTGATGAGGATTTAGGGAATTCGCATCCTAAAGATTTATTAGAAGAACTCCATGCATTTAATTCTCAATATAGCTATCATGAAAACCTAGAGGAGTTAGAACCCAATCAAGATATAGAAGGAAACCCATAGAATATTTCTAAAGGCACAAGTAATGATTCACCATCTCTTCTAGGTGAGGCTCAAGAAAACATTCAGCCGCATAATCAACCTTCACAAGAGAGAGAGAACTATTGTACTTCCATCCAAAGAAAGAGAAAAATGCCTCCTCTTTTAACTGAAGAGGAAATAAATCAAATGATAAACATGCAGCCAGCCTCTAAGCCTTTATGTGAACAAAACATTTCTATTCATTCTCCTACCAATCCCATATACCATACATTAGAAAGTGAACTCGTAGATAAACTCAAAGAAGAAAAAATTGACAATCCAATGTGTTTGATTGGTGATGTTACTTATGTTGATAATTTTCCAAAGTTTGGTCAATCTGATGATAATGTCCTCCAAATAGAAACTAACCTTCCAGAGAAATCAACAGTTGATTTGTGGGATGAAGTTCACTATCATCAGCTTGAAAAAATTAAGCAGCCAATACAAGTTACCTATGACACTGATGAGGAAAACCTTGAAATTTTAGAAGTAAGTGAGGACTCTCTGATTCTTTGCTCTACTTCACTTTAGTCCATCAGAAATAGCTTTCACATAATTGGAAATCAACAGTCTTTCAGATTTGATGTTGAGGTTGAGGAGCCTTGTCCTGAAATGGTTGAGGAAATCATTTGGAACATGGAATCCTCCTTAACTCCAGTTTGCAGTGACCAAGGTCCTTTCAACTATAAATTGCAGATGAAGGCATGGAAATTAATGATCACAAGAAAGTTGCTGCACTTCTTGCTCAAGAAGATATTTTGCCAAGGAATGCTCCTACTCATCAACATGGTGGTTTTCACACAGAGCTCAACTCACTATATAAAATCACATCAGGTTTTTTATAGGATAACATTGTCATATATGATGAATCTACCAGTTCGAAAGATCATGAGGAAGAGGTGGAGTTTCTTTCCCAAAAGAGTCCCAAGCATAGCTGAGTGGAAGAAGGAGTAGTCCTAAATGAATTTTATGTCTCAAATCCTCTAGATCAGGTATTATTCCAAGATCCATTTTTTTTTTCCTTGAGAAATCTAAAGGAGGAGTATGTTCTTCCAAGAACAGTTTGTTGCAAAGTGTGAGAAATTTTTTTAGCATTACTGCCCGAAAACAAGTGAGGTGGAAGTGGCCTTTTAATTTTGTCAACACCCTCAAAGAGTTGAACCAAGATCCCTCATGCAATCACCTACTTGATTAGTTGTATTGGAAAAGGGATTTCACTAAATGAATGTATATATCATGTATAAATTAGATTAGGATAGATAGGCATGCAAATAAGCTCAGCATTTGAGCATATTTTAGTTATAGATTGTTTTGAAAATACAAAAACAGAGAAAAGATGAAAAAAGAGGGCAGATTTCAAAAAAAAAGGTAAAGCCCCATACCCAAAAAATAGAACTACTGAAAGTGTGTAAGCCTAAATACCACTACTAGTGCATAAAGAAGTCTTGCTTCAGTCATCTAGCCTAATCATGGATGAAACATGTTTTAAATTTATTGTTGATAAGTTAGTGAAAGATAATTGGTCAAATGATTCAAGCTTGACTTGTCAAAAGATAGATTAGGGAAGAAATATACTGGTTCCACATGCTTAAAACAGAACCAAGGAGAAAAATGGGGATGAATAACAAACAATGTATCACAACCTTGATTTTTCTAGTCTTATTTTGTACAAAAATATCATTCGTGTGCAGCTTGTTCTTATTCCACAAACCCATGGTAAGTCAAACTGTCTAATCCTAGTTTAACCATGCTTTCAATTTCATGTTTATAGATTAGTGAATAAATCTTGTCAAACAGTTTAACCTCGATAGTTGAATAGTATAGGTAGAGAATAAAAAGAGTTCATTAGCCTAATCTGAACTCGTGGAAGAAATAAGTGTAGAAGAAGATAGTTTATTTTTCTTTCAAAAAAAAAAGATATCAAGGTTGCTAGTCCAAATGCACCTAAAGAAGAAAAAAAGATAGGCAAGTAGGTTGGGTAGGTAGAAATGAAGATGATTTGATCATGTTTTTCAAATCTATTAAGATCATAACTTCACAGCAAGCATCAGCAAGAGAAAAGAGGTAAAAATATGCCTAATGGATTAGGCACTGGTCTCCATCAAGCCAAAGATCTGAAAGTTCTGGACACCTCCTGAAAAGGAGTTGCCCTGCCCAAGTGGAGCCACTGTTAGTCATCCATAATTTTCACTATCTAAAGATGACTAAGTATTGGTTCTAGATTTCTAGAAACAATGTTCATGAACATTGTGAGTTCTAGAAATCTCACTGCTGTCATTATCCTTAAGATAATTTTTCACTATTTCATCATTCCATCATCTCAAGAACAACTCACCCATCCCAGAAGACCCATCATGGTCTCATGTCACTCAGTTTGTCCTTTTTGTGTCACCTTTGGCTTCAGCCCTCTATTTTGTTTTGCCTAACTCCTCTATTGTCCATCTAGGGATTTTAAGGGCATTTTTCTTGGTTTCATGATCTCCATGGTTAAACATCAACAAGGCTTGTATCCTGGTGCTCTTACACCTCCTCCTTCCTTAATATACCTTCATAAACACTTCCCATCACTCCTATCCCTCAAATTCATCATTTTTCTACAAAACCTAGTCTATTGCCACAATTTGACACTTTTTAAGACTAGGCCTGTGTTTTTCCCTTTTGGACCCCTTCCCCTCACTCAATCCTTGAAATTCCACTTTCCTCTACTCCCTAACATCTATCCCTATCCCCAAAAATTTCCCCAATAATTTAGACAACCCTTAACCCCTTCATTCCCATCCCTCTACAAGGCAGTCCCAAATCCCCTACCCCAAACCCTAAATTCCTCTTCCAACTAAGCTAGGGTTTGTTATGGAAAAGAGGAATAAGAGAAAAATATTCATATTATAGGTCATATCAGCAATAATGAAGCCATACCAACTCATAAACATCATTCCTCCATCATTTTCCAAGAATTTATTCCAAGGGCCTAGTCATTTGCCACACCTAGGGCCAGTTTTGCTTAAAAATATGTTTCTGACCAAACAGAGATAAATTTGGCAAACGTGAGAGAGGTTTTTCTCCATAATAAGTCCAAGAATAAAAACCTCCTTCCATTTTTACACAGGTATCATGGTTTGGGAACAATATCAAAAACACAGGTGTCCCACGAGAATTTCTGTACTGCTGGAGTGACCTTGGGAAAATAAGGTTTTCTCATAGCTGTATTGTCCAAATAACTTTCTTAATGAGCCAAAATACAAATAGACTTGAGGATTTTTCCAATGAGCTATCATGAGCTTAATTTTGATTTCAGGAAGGCCCCCACAAGTTGTCTGCACCATCATTTACCACATTTTGACCAGTGTTGGGAAAATCAGTTTTTGGACAGGTAAATGAACACAAAATGTAAAAAAAAAAACATTTTTGGGAATTAGACTCCAAAATATTTCCAACAGGCTATCACAAATCTCATTCTGACATCGAGAAGGCGTCCAAAGGCCTTCTGAAAATTTGCGTTGTGCACAGTTTGAAAATAACTCTTGGTTGAATGTCATTTTTAGCAAAATTTCTGGGTGTTGCGCACAGGAAGTAGAGCTGTGCAGAGATAGACTGGCACTACACACAGAGGAGTTAGGTTTAGTTTTGAATAACACTGTGTTGTGCATAGATAGACTGGCGTTGCGCATAGATAGTGGTGCTATGCACTGAGGAATCTTGGTCAAATTTGCATAAAAATTTCCAAAACTAAATTTTCTCCTCCTCAATGTTTCCCCAACTTCCTGCATGAGTGAAACAAGGTTAGTGGTCATTTTATTTCCCTCCTATTGATATTTTTATATGAAAAATCAAATGAAATGTTCAAAACCATAAAAATTGGCCAAACCCTAAACCTTCATGTTAATCAAGCCTTTGACCCTCTAGGGCAATGAATTACCAAGTTAAAGGCTGTCATAGGCCTAAATACACTCAAATGCAAGCTAAGACTCCTCCTAAAAAAATATAAAGCTTTCCTAGACCTACTCCTTTTTTCCCTTCATTCGCTAAAAATTTTCCCTTACCATCACTCATTTCTTCATCCCTAGGCCTAAAAACTCTCACCAAGCTGAAAACCCTTTGTTCAAAGATGCCCAAAACAATGAGCCATAGTCATGATGAACATGATGCTAATAGTCAAAGAGAGGAAATGATTAAGACAGTGGGGTAGAAATATATTCTAAAGAAGAAGACCAAGAGGATAATGAAGAGAATGATGAATATGACGACCAGCAAGAAGGTTCACAGGATAGCCAAGAGAAGAATGAGCATGGGCATGACAGTGATCCTAATATTAGTGCAAACAGTGATCATATGAATGAAGATGATGAAGATAAAGACACAGAGGGATATGATGAAGGAATAGAAGACCAAGAGTAGGCAGATGATGAGGCTGAAAGAAATTTTGAAGAGGCAGGCAGTGACCAAGGCAGTGACACAGATAGGATAGTCAATGAACAAGACAGCCAAGGAAATAGTCATGACAGTCATGACAGCTTTCATCACTATCATGACACAAATCAGCCTCTAGATGACAAAGAAACTCAGAATGATAGTGCAAGAAATGACCAAGAAGAGGACCTTAGTAAAGGACAGAGCCAAAATGAGGCAAGTGAGAAGGGTAGTGATTAGTTTGAAGGCCAAAATGATAGTATAGAAAACACTGAAGAAAATAGTGATGATGATGAAGCTAAAGGTCAAAACAAATCAGTGACCTAATGGGGCATAAGGTAACTCATGAAGGCCATAGAAAATATGAAAAGGCTCTTGACATCACCAAAGACCAAGGCAATGATGGAAACTCCTCTCACATGTACATACCACAGAGGAAAAAGAGATGTGTTTGCTGCCTCAAAAGGGAAAATGGCCATCTCTCCTCCAACTATCAAGCACAAGGAAAAAGGCAAGGAAAATAAGGACAAAGGTAAGCAATAGGTAATGGTAAGGAGAAGAAAAATAATCAAGAAGACTTCCTAAGAGCCTCAATTCATTGATCTAGACAGTGACAATGAGGATAAATATATTACCACAAGATTTCTACTTTTAGAGAAAGATGCAGAACTTTAGGAGTAGGAAAGATATTTTGACATGGCACAAGGTGTCATTCAGTATTACAAGCAGGAGCACAAGCATTTCAAGGTGGTGAAAAGGGACCTTACTCGACAAAATAAAATGACCAAGCATTCTGCAAGGAAAAACATGCTTGCGTGTGCCAAACTGAAGGAGGCCCTCATGGAGCTAGAAAACCTAAAAAAGGGAAAAATTGCATGAAAGCCTTGGAGTTTTGGCTAATACTTCTCAACAGGTGTCCAGGACCCCTTAAGGGACCTCTGCACAAATTTTTGGGAAATTTGACCAATTTTTTTTTTTTTTGAAATTTTGACCCCTCTGTGCGCAGCACCCTAGGCACTATGCATAGAATTGGTGCATATTCAGCTCACAAAGTTTTGATTTTTGGATTCCTCACATCACTAGCAGTCAGCTCACCAATTTTCGAATCATTTGGTTCATTTTTGACCCCCCAAAAGGTCAAAAAAATCAAACATTTGACCTTTTTACCTCATTTTCAGACCAGGCGCTGCGCATAGAATATTGTTGGGAAAATTATTTTTTTAATAAGTAAATGGCATCACATCAACATAGATCATTCATTTATGGAAATTAGACTTATCCATATTTCCAACGAGCCATCACGGAGGCAAATCCGGTGTCAGGAAAGGGTCCAAAACTCAACCACAAGAGACCCTATTTTCTGCTGAAGTGGCCCTACGCACAGATGCTGCCTAGTGTGTTTTGTACCAAAAGTAAAAAACACACACTCATTTATTGAAAATATATATTTTTGAGTTTTTTGAGACAAATTACTCTAGAATTAGGTGCAAATAGCTATTTGGCATTTATTTCTTAGGATATTATGTGCCTTGGGCCTTGCATGGTCTCTTGGCCATAAATGACATTTATGATTATATTTGACATTTTCCAGCCACATTTAGTGTTTTAGCCCTCATTTACTCCATAAATAGGGCATGAGGCCCCTATGTATTTTGTTGGCATTTGATGAGCTTGAAGAGAAATATACATGGTTTCACGAGCTTGGAGAAGAAATTGGTTTTCTAAAGTGGATGAATGGCTTGTTTGGCTTGATGATGGAGAGGCTTGATTGCAGGATTCCTTACCTTGGTGAATGGTGATGTCTTCTCAATTTGTTTATGTTTTCTAGTTATCATTATGTTTCACTCCTCTTAGCTGCTATAAATAAGAAAAAGGTATAGGTTGAGACATGCTCTTTGAGGCACCTCAGTCCTCCTATTTGTTATAGCATTAATGTTCTCCTTAGCTGGTTGTGTTCGAAGAATTATTAGTTTTTATTCAAGCCTCTTTATGCTTGTTAGTTTCATTTATGGATTAATATGCTTGTAAAAAATATGATTCACGGTATGCCCTGCTTATTTGAGACTGTCTAAAACTCTGTCTTGAAACCTTTCTTTGGAATATTGTTTGATAGGTTAAGTCAAAGAGGTCTCGTTCAATCTTTCCTTTTTTGCATGCCTACCAACTTATTTTAGAGTCCTTTATAGCTTTATTTATGATTTTTAGTAGTTCCTTCTTCATAGATTGAGTTATTGTGCTATCTTGTATGTTTTCCCAAATTCTGAAGGTGAATTTACTAAATTTAGAAGATGTTATGCTTTCTATGTTTCACTGGAATGTTTATCTTGGATATTTATCAGTTTAAGTATTGTTCATTGAGCTTAATGGTTTGACATACCTCATGAGTTATAGCTTTTAACTATCAGTATTTGAGACCTCCTAGTTTTTCCTAAATTTGATGTCCACCCCATTTCACTCATAACCTTAAGGATCCATTAACCTTGTTAGATTTGCCTTGCACTGCACTCTGATTAATTATTGAGACACCCTTAACTTTCATTTTACTCCATAGCCCAATGGCTTTGATAGAATCTCACTCCACCTATCCTTCTTGACCATCTTACCCAACCAAAAGAATCAACAAATCATATACTTAATAAGTAGCATAAAATCAAAACCCTAGAGCAAAAAGAACTCATCCTTTGCACCCAATAGAGAGAGCCCTCTCTGAGTCTAGGAAGGCTAGGTCCTAGGACTCCAAATACTAGTTCCATGTTACCCTGTCATTTGGTCTACCAATATGCCAAATCACGAGACCCTAACAGGGATTTCGAAGGACTAGAGAATAAGATTAGCCAAGCACATGTTCTGGCATTACCAAACTTGCAGCAACCACTTGAAGTGGAGACATATGTGAGTGGGTATGCTATTGGATATATCTTGATGCATGGAGGAAGGGTTGTATGCTACCATGATGAAATATTTAATGGGGAAGTTTTTAACTAATCTACCTACAATAGGGAGATCTATGTCATGGTGCAATCTATGAAGAATTGGAAGAAATATATTATGGGAAAGGAAACAATAATCCACATAGATAACCAACAATTACAGTACTTGTAGGCCCATATTAAGCTACAAAAAACAAATCATTACAATTCAATGGGGGTTTTACAAGAGTTTTATTTGGTGATCAAGTATAAGAAGGGAAATAAAAACAATTTGCGATATATGCTTTCAATGTTAAAATTATGCAACTGTAGTCAAATTACACTTTGGTCTACTCACTTGATGGAGACGATGATGAAATTAAGCTCCTCTTTTCAAGAGGACCAAGATTGACCAAAATATCACCTCATTTGGATAAGAAGAATTTGTTTATTTTTATTTTTCACCCACTTAGGGATACTGGATTAGATTGGCTTCACTCACATACATATTTGGATGGGTTGGCCTCAACATCAAAAGGACATCATTGGACACCTGGTAGAAGCATATAAACAAAATTGACCTATAGTAACATTTGGAAATCATAATATCAAGCATCTTATTCTATTATACCTGATTTCATTCAGCAAATTGACGAAGGAAAAGATCGTACGGAGGTCCCAATTCACAAATTTGATGCTAGCACAACATTTAGGGTTTCTATTTTAGACACTCACATAGAAATGAAAAATTTCATCCCTAGACATAGGCATGGTATGAGCATGGTAGCATCTAGGACCTAAACACGCATGCATGCTAACCTAAAGGTAGCATATAGGGGTTTTACTAGAGTTTACCATCATATGAATATTTTTGAGGTTATCCAAAGTATGAATTAGGTTGTCTCTGACATATTTCTCCATTGTACACATGTTTCTAAAGTTATTGGGCCGTATTTCTAATCATATTGTATTGGGCTTATTCTACTCTTTAGTTAACATTTTATGAAAATATAATAGAAGTATAATTTCAAAGCATTTTCCCCATAGTGGGTTTTTCCCTAGTCTTTGATGAAATCTAGTGTCTCATGTTGATGTGGTGATTGTTTCCATTGTCATTTCATTTATTGTTCTATATTCAATTATTTTTTATGAATAGAAGGACTAATTGTAATTGGAAGTATTTCTAATTGGAGTTTGGAATTGGGCTAAAGTAATTGATACATCATAGAACAATATGAAAATTAACATGGTTTTAGAGCTAAGGTGAAGGAAATTTCCAAGAGGAGACAAGTATTAAAGTCATCATATTTGGAAAATTTGAAAGAGCCAATCTAGTCAAATCAATATAACAACCACCTTCAAGAAGAATGAAAATTTGGGTGACTCATCAAATTTTGTTGCATGGAAATCTAGGTTGGAAATCATGGCTGTCAATAATGATGTTTTGGACTACATTCAAGGAAAGTTATGTGAGACTTTGGAGAATGCATCCATTTTCATAAAGAGTAAGCATAAGAAAGGTGGGAATAAAGGAAATCTAATTAGAGTTGGTGTTTTACGAGGAAATTTACTTTCATATGTTGGAAACTTGATAAGGTCCAAGGAAATGTATGATAAGATTGTAGGCATGTATGAGGTCAACAATTTTAATGAAATCATCACCTTGATAGATCAACTCAAAGACACCAATATGAATAAAAGGGATTCCATACAATTATACATAATGATGATATATCATTTCAGAGATCAATTTTTAAGAGTTGGATCAATTTTTCTTTACAGGGAACTAGTGGTCGTCACTTTAATAAGACTCCCTCCTATTTGGGAAACATTCATCACTACCATAAGCAATAAAAATTTCCTCCCTTCATTTGATGAGATGATTGGAAAGTTTACTCAAGAAGAGTCCAAGATGACAGGAAGAGTAAGGATTCAAATGGACAAAGAAGGAGAACCAGTTGCATACATTTCTCATGAAAAGAAGAAGAAGAAAGGGAAAGGAGGTCCATTAAATTCAATAAATTCTCCTCCTCGAAATCAAAATAAAAGAAAATAATACTCGCATATTGAATGCTAAAATTGTCACAAGAAGGGTCACTATGCTTTATATTTCCCTGAGAAGAATAAAGGACCACGTTATAATACTAGAAGCAATAACAACATGTTCAATGATAAAAGGAAGAGATACGATCGAATGAATGACCGCGAGGGAAGAAATTATAGCAGAAGAAGAGATGTCCCATGTGATCATGAAGAATATCGTCCTCCACAAAAGAAGTCAAAATTCTCCACATATAAAATTAATGTTGCAAATAAATATAAATATATTCTTATTTCCTCTCTTACTAGTTCATCTCCTCTGAATTTTTGGGATAGTTGGTTGGTTGATAGTGGGGACATCACTACTTCTCTGGTTAGAAGGAAGTTCTCTCTAACTTAGTATAGAGGGAGTCAAATTTGGAAATTATTCCTGGACACAACTCCACTCATCCAGTAAAAGGTTTTGGATCCGTCAAATTTCATTTGAATTATGGGGAATCTATTGTATTTCATGATGTAATGTATGTTCCTAGTTTGGAGAAGAATTTGGTATCAATCTCCAGTTTCAAAGACAAAGGGATGAGGGTTTCATTCATCAAGGGAAAATTTATTACTTGGTATTTTGGGTCACGTATGAAATATGCATTCAATTTGGGAACAAGATATGAAAGAATATACAAGGTCACTGGAGGGCCACTATTGGCATTGGTTCATAATACAAATAATATCAGAAAATTATGGCACCAAAGGTTAGCTCATCTTCATTATGATGTGCTTCCGAAATTGGAGAACTTGGTCTTTGGGATTCCAAAGGTTTAAGCTCATCATGATGGAGTATGTCTAGGATGTTCCTCTATAAATATGACGAGGGTGCCATTCCCCTCTAGTGAAAGAAAGACAAATGACATCCTCCATCTCATTCACTCTGAATTGAGTTGTCTTATGCCCATACATTTTCTTGGTAACCATCTCTATTATATCACCTTCATTGATGACTTTTCAAGAAAGACATGGATATATTATCTAAAGCATAAGGATGAATCATTTGAAAAGTTCAGGGAGTTCAAAAATTTTATTGAAAATAAAACAGGGAAGAAACACAAAATATTTTGGGCTAACAATGGTGGAGAGTACACTTCAAATGAATTTATTGATTTTTGCAAGAAGGAAGGCATCAAGAAGGATACAAATATGCCATATACTCCCAAAAAAAATGGAGTAATCAAAAGGAAGAACAATTCCATTGTAAAATCCACCCATTCCATGCTCCATGATCAAAAAATACCAAATTTCCTTTGGGGAGAGGCAACAAATGTTGTCGTATATGTTCGAAACAGGGTGCCTTATCTAACACTAGAAAAAAAAACACTTGAAGAAGAATTCATATTTTTCAAGCCCAATGTGAGTCATATCCGTACCTTTGGCTCCCACGTATACTTTCATGTGCCAAAAGAGAAAAAAATAAGATGGAATCCACTGGAAGAAAATGTACATTTTCTGGGTATTGTAAAAATTATAAAGCATTTAGAATATATATTTTTCATCAAAGGAAAGCCGAAATTAGCCGGGATGCTACATTTGATGAATATGTCACACATGGAAAAGAAAGAGAGCTTCCTCCATCCGAGAATAATGGTGATATGGATATCTTGGATGACCCGTCTCTCCTCGAATCCGAGACCAATATTGTTGATGACCCCATGAATCCCCTAAATTCCCCTCCCGCTAATCCTCCTATTAGGAAGAGACCACTATGGCTCAACGACACTCTTCAGCATACTGATAAACATGTCTCCATTCTAATATCATTTAGAGAAACGAATAATCCATGTATGTACCAGGAATATCTTGCAGACATGAGTAGTATGATTCAAGCCATACCTTCCACATTCGAAGAAGCCGTAAAAGAATGAGTATAGAAAGATGACATGGACAAAGAATATGAACCTTTTGTGAAGAATAATGTATGGGATATTTTTTCAAGACCAAAGGGGAAATTTTTTGTAACTTCAAAGTGTATATTCAAGGTGACGAAGCATGGAATTGATTGAAGCATTGAGAAGTAAAAGGCGAGCTTCATGGCTCGAGGATTGTCCTAGAATTAGGGAGAGGATCACAATGTTATATTTGCACATGTGTCTCAATATAACACCATTCATTCGATATTTTACCTTTCCAAAATTCAAGGATGGACCCTTCATCAGATGGACGTGAAGACTGCATTTCTCCATGGCATGCTACAAGAAGAAGTATACATTGAAAAACCTAAAGATTTGAAGTAAAGGACCATAGGACACATGTTTTTAGATTTTACAAGGAATTTTATGGTTTGAAGAAAGCCCCAATATCATGGTACACCCTTATGTATAATTATTTTGTGAAGCTAGGATTCACGAGAACAGGTGTCGATCCAAACCTCTACTTCAAGGTAATCCAAGCTATGCTGTTAATATTGGTTTTATATGTGGACAATTTATTCTTAACATGTAGTGAGCATATAGTGATGGAATGTAAGAGCAAGCTAGCCTCTGAATGCGAAACACAAGACATTGGAACCATGCACTACTTTCTAGGCCTTGCGGTGTGGTAAAGGGTAGATGAGATTTTGCTTTCACAAGAAAAATATGTTCTGATGCTTCTAGAAAGATTTGAAATGACTGAATGCAAGTATCTACCCACAAAAATGAAAATAAACTTCAAGAAAATACGTGGAGAAGTTGCAGGACCCAATCTGGCGAATATATTCGAGTATCATAGTTGATTGGGGCTCTAATGTTCATTCTGAACACTCTTCTGGACATATGTTATGTAGTGAACAAGTTGAGTAAATTCACAAGTGATCCTATCCATTTACATTGAACTGCTGCAAAAAAAAACACTTTTAGATATTTGTATGGGATGATTACACTTGGTATAAGATACTATGTCGGAGATGTTTGACTTCATGGATACACCAAGTGAGCCCTGGTTTTGCACCAAGAGTGTTGTAACTCCTAGAGGCTGCCCTAATTTACTTTATCAACCCAACGTTGGTACAAACTGGGAGGTGATAGTGATATATACACAACATATGCATTCTACTCATGTCATCCTCTTCTGAGCTTTACGAAAGGGTGCTACTTCTAGGTTTTCTAGGGGAAGTCTGTTACACTTCTAAAATTAGGCGTAGGGTTACAAATGATCCAAATTCATGGCACTATCAACAATTACATAAATATACTATAGAAAAAAATTACGTCTAACTATTCTACAATGAAATAAATCTACTTATTAGGCTATGACAACATTTGAAAAGAAACCAAGGTATCTTGTATGAAGTGAATTTCTGAATGGAAATGACATAAAGGAAACTAATATAATCACACTTTCTTGGGAAAAATGTCTAAACACACTCTTCTTACCCTATGTTCTATCTATCATGATTTTATTCATGCAACTATTCATGACCTAAATATGCTTGAAAATCTATTGTTTTTCAGCTAGGAGAAGAAAGTGTTAAGGTGGCTCATGGAAGGCTTGAATACATGGGGGCAAGGCTGGAGGTGTATAAGTTTTTTTTGCAGGTTTATAAGATGTTGATGGTGGTTTTTGGGCTTAATTAGCTTCCCACAGGTGTTATTTCAAGTGCCACTACAAATTTTATGTAGTGCTACACGAAAGCCATTAATTGCTACAGGAAACAATCTGAGGGAAATCTAAGGCTTAAAAGAGGTGGAAAAAGGTTAGAAAAGGTGGTGTGAAGGTGGCCCATGCCTTGTACAAGCTCAGAAACTATTGGGAGGTTTTTCTTGCACCCCTAGGGTTTACTCATGGTGTAGGGATGAAAAATCCGAAAACAGGGTTGATGGTGATTTTTATGAACAAAGGGTTGATGAAAGGTGAGAGATGAAGTTGGGGGTGCTGGTGAAGTTCTTCTTGGATGTGGTACCTATACCTACAATAAAAATACCTATTCCTGCAATAAAAATGGAAAAATTCATGATAAAGATATTGGAAAAGAGGACTTGAATTTGCAAAGAAAATCTACCATAATATACAAACAGATATCTACCATAGCATACTGAACATATTCATGGAATCACAGGAACTAATCTCATCCATTCCAACAAGTCATAAAATAAGAAGAATTTTTGGTCTGTGGGGAAGGTCTACCCCCCTCAAGCCCTATTGGCATAGGTGAGAGAGGGGGGCTTGAATCACAACTTTATGAAGTTATAACCTATTCTACCACTCTTATAAGCAAATTAAATCTACAACAAAACACAAATGGAAGAAAATTAAAAATGGTAAATTAAAATACCAAAAAATTAAGTAGATATTCATAAGTTAAACTAGCTAAATGACATGAAAGTAAAGAATGATTACACTAGAGAGGCTGAGGAACATGGATTGGGCCCTAACCCAAAAGCCTAGCTCTCTGAAACTATATTAGTAAGGCAAAGTCTGAATACTCATTTCATTTCTAAATATAGTCTCATTACATCAATATAAAAGTCTTTAAAAACTGATTACAAGAGCAAAGAGCCTAATGGCTTTCTCCAAAGTTCGAATCGTAATGAGCTCTTTCTCAACTCTATTTAACCTAAAGGGTAGATACCAACAACTCCCTAGAAAATAGGTGACGAGTCCACTGGACTCCAAGTGAAGTATGGCTTGAGTGCACTTGATCTTGATTTTTCTTGGCTTCCTGTCATTTCGAGTTGTTGGAGGGAATGTTTAGGATCCCATGGCTACCTTTGGGAGTTAAGGAGGGTGGAAAACCCCCTATAATCTCTCCTTGTTGTCTACTCCAAGTCTTTATGACAAAATCTCCACAAAAATGCCATATCTTTATGATTTTTCCTGCATTTAACTTATTTTAGGTACTCGACGTATGTTAAGCCTCAATAATCACCTACATGGATTGAAAATGCAAGAAAAAGAGAATTAATAAGACAATAAGGTTACCATTAACCCCTACAAATGTACCTAATGATGGAGCTCGTCATCACCCCCCTATCAAATGGTTGCTCATCCTGCGAGAAAATAATCCTCCTTCTCCATTTCCTTTAAGAATTTGATGGACTCTATGACTTCCCAAGGAATAAGTGTGGGAGTCCCTTTAATAGGGTAAAAGTCATTGTTCTTTTCTACTTCCTCCCATTATTTTTTTTGCTCATCTTTGTCCTTCCCATCACTCAGCCACAGTAACAAGGGTGGACTGAGCTTCAAGCCAAGCCACTGAATCTTTTTTTCCTGTATGGCCCTCTTGTAAAATGGTGCTCTCTCCAAGGCACCCCTCAATATTTCTAGTGTGTGGTACTCCATGTTTCTAAGGCTATAAAGGTGGCTTCTCCATATTCCTTGGCTATCCATAATTCAGTCATCTTCCAACAAACTAGAAACATCATCAAAGTGGGCCATTGCTTTAGCTTTTGTATGGAGGTATCTTTCAGCTAGATCGTGATCCTTTTCAATCTTTAGATGGTTATTTATGACTCTTATAGGGGTGAACAATTGTGCCCTAATGTGTAAGGGTTATCTGTTTTCTCTTCTCATAACCCTCCTTATCTCTTGTGTTCTTGTCTCCTTATTCACCATCTATGATGCCAAAGCCATTAATTTCATATCCCCCATTCTAGGATTGGGGTCCCAAATATTTAAATCTGTTAACACAAGGTTATACTCATATAAAACTTTGCCATTTTCTCCTTGTCAAACATGCTAGCTTGATTACAGAATCAATGATCTGTCTACAATTTTGGAAAGGTAAGGATCCATGGGAGGCTAAAATTTTAATTTGAATGAGGAGCCACTGCTCCTTGAAGTAAACTACATATGAATATGAAGAGTACCTATGTTGAATGGCCTCCATACACAAATATGCCATGGTGGCCACTTGTTTACGTTTTCACTGAAGCTTCTCTTGTAGTGCTACATTCTCTTCCTGTGCTTTCTGAAGTTGCTCCTTCAAAACTAACTCTCTTACCCTCACATTAAATAAATCCTTCCCCAACTCAACTAATTTTCCTTCCATTACCCCTATTTCATACACTCATTTACATGAGGCAAGCTTCATCGAATGATAAGTGTGTGCCCTCTCTTCCTCCAACTGATAAAACAAAGGAATTTTGAACTTTTGAGGAATTAATATACCCCCCTTAATGTATGTATAGTAAGAGATGAGATTGGGTTGAGGGCTAGGTTTTGGCACCATTGCAACATCCTTGAGGATTGATTTTGGTGAGGTGGCCTCTTCTTTATCATCCTTTCCTCCCTCTTGTTCATCACATTTCTCCTCTTCTGTCTCGCCCTCATCTTCATTGACCTCTTGCCCTTCTGTGGTTGTCTATTCCTCTTCAATGAAGGATTTTATTTCCAAATATGTGCTTGTTGGAGTTTCTTGTAGCAAAAAAAAAAATTCTTGTAGGAAACTCTGTTTTTCTTGCTAAAGACCCTATTCTCCTTGTTTTTCTCTTCTTGGAGTGTCTGTGGAGGTTTCCTTAGGTGTATGGGTTGTCAATCGGGTTGAATTTCCCCTCATATATGTTACAGGGGTCTTTATGGGTGAAGTAGCCTCTTATACCCTTCCTTCCTCTAATATGATTTATTCCTCCTTCTTTGGTTATCCTTTAATGATGATAGCGCTCTTGGTGGAAGTTTGTGGTTTTCCATGTCTCACACTCTGACGCTTCCTAGTTCTAAAGAACATAGGTGTTTTCCTCTTTCTTTTTGTTTTGAAAGGCATTCTCAAAGTAGTTAGGGTGGAAGCTACCTCTTGATATATGATGTTAGGTGACATGATTCTATCTTGAGGGGAGGTTTCATGGCCTAAGATAGGGTCAACATATTTTTTTCCTCAGTATTTTCTTCCTCCTTTCCCTCGGCTTCTTCTTGCTCTCTTTATTTTCTCTCTCAATTTCCATCTCTTCTTTTTATTCTTTGTTTTCTGCCTCTTCTTCCTCTTCTTCTTTCTCCTCTTCTACTTCCCCTTCTACTTCCTCTTCAAATTATTCTTCTCTAAGGCTAGAAGAAGAGGTTTTCCCTATTTGGGTAGCTATAAAGGCTTCCATATTCATGTCTATGAAAGAAGACTAGGATACATCTAGGTTTAACCTTCTGAAAACATCATTTACAACTACTTTTATTAGGCCATGATGGGATAAGTGATGATATTTCCTTTGCCTCAATTTATGGCTCATGTCAGTGATGGAGTTTAGGAGTAAGTGAGGTACAATTAATCTCTGTTCAAGTGGGAGCTCTCCTTGGAACCTAAGTTAATTTAACAATTTGAAATGATACCCATAGACCACACTTAATCTGTCTTCACAAGAGATGAATTTCATGATGTGGAGGGAAACTTCACCCTAGGGGAATGGAAGGATCTCTCTCCTTACTCCATTTTTATCTTCAATATACTCCTCTCCTGGTAAGAAGAAATTATTTTTGGTTGCAATGTTAGGCATGCTTTCCTTGACCCATTTTACTCCTAAGGGACAGCTGGTAACTCTTCTTATGAGTTAAGGAGATAGAGTGATGGCTAGTCCTCTAATCACAGTCGCAGCTCTCTCTTCTGAATTTGAATTTAGAGACATTGCAAATTCTTTAGCTATTTCATCATTAGAACATTTCAATATCTCAAAGAACACTAGCAATTGGTGATTTCAGAAGATTTCCATAGCTTGAGGGTGCTTCCTAATTCTCTTAATGTATGTAGGCTCCATTCTATTGAATATCCCTCCCATTTTAATGCTGAGAGATGAAGGTGGTGAGATGTTTTCAAAGATATGTCTTGGATATGGAAGCCTTGAAGAAAAATGAAAGAGAATTATTTACCCTTTAATCTGTTAAAATTACTTTTACTGGGTGTGAATTGTATAGATAAATTTCAATGCTGGAGGATGACAATCCACTTACCATGGTCCTATTCTATTTTGGTTTGATAGATGGAGGCTTTGGGAATCCAATTCACCCACAGGTAACTCTATGTTTCCCTCTAAGCCTCTGCTAGTCTGCTGCTGAAGTTCCCTGTTGCAAAACATTGTTTCCTATAGTAAGATGGTGTGCAAGACCAAACCTTGTTTTTGATCCTTTGATGGCTTCCACTACTCTCTTTCTCTTGTTTCTCTTTGAAATTCTCAAAAAAATGGTGGAAATGAGACAAATCTTACCTTTATTATATTTTTAACCAAATTTGGAGCCTTGTGGTGACCCATACTTAACACGTGTTTTCTCTTTGAGACCATTGGCCCCCACTTCAGTTAATCATTGTTGACCTTGTGATCACTTCCATTCATACTCATCCACTCTTAATTGACTCGAATTGACTTTCCCATGTGGCATGCACTTTTAATTTTCCTCTAGTTTCAGTTTACGAAGGTGTCCAATTTAATTGGCCACCTTTTTTCCTTTTAAATTCCTAAATATCGACATTCAACTATTTTGGCCATTATGGATGCACAAGGAGGGGTGAGAGGCCATACCTAATCTTACCTAGTGTTGGTGAGGTGTGAAAGAATCTGGTGCAAGGAGATGGAGCTAGTGGTGGCATCCTCAGTCTTTCATTTGCTATGTCTTCATTTTTTATTTTTTATTTTTGAGTGAGCGACATTTTCTAAGTGAGTTTCTTAACTTTTCCGAGTGAGATGATTACCCTTTTCTTGTTTACTTTATTTTTTAGACACTGCATGTAGGTCTTCAGATGCCATGGTTGGTGTTATTGTCCCTTCCAAGTCTATTGGTGGTCTCCTGGAGTCATCTACATCGGATTTCCTTCATATATTGGCATTGATGTGCCACACACATATTTTCTATAGGAAACTTTTTGATACCTATAGAAGTCTGTTTCTTACCTCTTCTTACTTAATTTTTTTTAGAAATGGAGGGATGTGGTTCATGGAGGTTATGGAGGAAGTCATGGAATGAATGTAGTGGAGGATAGGTAAGAGAAATGGCTCCTATGCCAAGTTTCCAATGATTTAGCTGCCCAAGGTGCAACAAAGGGTTTAGATAGGAACACCTTGCACATGGAGTGAAATATGGGTTTGGGAATGGTAGCTATAGGAAAAAAATTAATTACCATACCTTTCCTGAAGTTCAAAAACCATTAGAAAACCTCTTTTATTCACAAATGAGTTTCCTATAGCATTTACAAGAGTTTCCTGTAGTGCTACAGGAATCCTGTAGGTGCCTGATTTTCTTGTAGCAATTATAGTTTAAGGAAAAAAAATGAAATTTTTGCTTATATGTTGGGTCAAATGGATGAATGGATGGATGATGGAGTGGCTTATGGAGTGTGCAAGAATAGAAGAGGAAAGAATGAAGAGAAATCACTCCTCTGGATCTCAAAATCCATCTTTAATTGTTAACCTCCAAAACATAAAAACACATAAATACATAGGTATTTCTTTTATTCCAACTTGTAATATTCCCAATTAGCCATGATCTAGTTGGAATATTAATTTTTCTTTTTAATTATTTGTTTGATGAATAAGAGGGTATGGAGACTAATAAATCTCCTTAGTAGGAATAAAATCACTGTTAATGTGAAAGGAGATCACTTGAGTGGCTTCATAAAGAACACTTATGTGTGAAAAGGGATTGGAGCATGTAGACTAGGTCAACTTTGACCAAATCAACAACGCTGTCATGGAGGAGTGGTATTCATTATGGGACAACACAGTTTTAGAGGGAGACTCCATGCATGTAAGTAGTGGATTTAATAAGTGGGGCCAAGGGTGAGGAAGCTCACCACTTATATAAGGAAGGGGATGGCAGCCATAGAGGATATGTTGTAGATTATTATTTAGATATGGTCTGTTAAGACTTGTTTTCTCTCTTTAGTTGTTTAGCTAAGAGTGTAGTGTTGTTTAGCATAGGGTGTTCCCGAGAAGGAATCCCACCTTCATCCTCGGGGGAATTTGAGTGCCTACTCAGGAGAAGTGATTTCACTACATTTCCACATTCCCGCATCAGGCCAAGCTCCATATTTCATCTACATTTTATTTATATAGAGGGTTATGTTGTGTTGCAGGTTGCAACAATGGAGAATACATTTGGGTTGTTTTTGAGTTGTTTGTTAGTGGAGGAACGTTTCCTTCCATTGGGAGGCTAGTGAGGAAGGCCCTTAAGCCTTATTCCAACATTTGGCATCAGGCCACATTATCATTTTCCCCTACAACACAGTTTCACTCTTGGATTGTGTTATTTTAAGGAGGAGTTACGAGGGTGGTTTCAGTACACCATTTAGAGTGGAGGTTTTCTAGTGAAGGGATCAGCCTTTCATCTGGAGAGTCTATTGGAGGAGGCTACATTCTTTGTCATATCAGATCAGCCACATCTTTCCAGCTGTATTGTTGTAGTGAATCTTCAGCCCTATGGCTTTGATTCATTTGGTGTATATTGGTGTATTTCTAAAAACCCTCTTGGGTTTCTTTTTGGAGGTTGTATAGAGCCTAGATATTTATTTTTGTATCTATTGAGGCATATATCAGCCACATCATCTTATGTATGTTTATATGCTGTAGCAGTGCTCCTATGACTTCATTCTAGCAGTCTTTCGGCATTTTTATACAGTAGAAACACCTGATAGTGAGGGAATTTACTCATTGGAGGCTTATTGATTCATGTTGTATGGTTTGTGCCCCATTATTTTGTACTTATTTGTAGTTTTTATGGTTAATGAAATATATCCATATTGTTCTATAATTTTTATGCATTGATATTCACTGCTATTTCCATGCTTATGCACTATATTCCTACTTTTCCTATTTGGGAATATTATACTGGTATCAGAGCATAATCTTGGCTCAGCCTGTGCATCTTAAGCCGATATGTATTTAGAAGAAGGAGATCCTCTCACAAATAGAGAGAAGAGGTATCTTAGAAGAAACCGGAAGTATGATTATACAGATGATAAAGAAGACAAGGGTAAAACCCTTTATCAGGAGAAGATGGGGAGAAGTAGTTTCCTAAGCTTCTTCTTCAAACCATGCAAGACATTGCAAGAGAAATAAAGGAGATGAGGATGGATAGACACAAAGAATCTCCTAAAGGGTTTCTACATGGTGAAGGTTCCGAAATTTCTCATCACTCGAGTGATAAACCAATGAAGCAGCAAGTTTCCCAACGCTCCATAATGCCTACATTCTTGGCAGTGGGAAATGGAGGGTTTCAAAAACAAGAAACTCTTGAAGACTATTTTCTGGAGTATGAGTCTCAATCTCATAGATTCAAGGATCATTTTAGTTATCAATAATTCTGTCATATCAAGGAAAATAGGAGACCACAACATCACAATATATGTGGAGGATTCATACATAATCATGATCTACACCATACTATGGGCAAATTTTTCTTACCCAACTTTGATGGGTCATCAAAATGCACTGCCAAATCATGGGTAGAGAAGCTAGACATCTATTTCTAGCTAAACCAAGTACCAGAGATGGATTCCATCAAGATAGAAGCACTGCACCTTGAGGGTGAAGCACATGATTGGTGGTTTCATGGGTTGTATACATAGGGCCATGCCAATGTGGCTGCATACTCAGAGTTCACAAGGATGTTGGTGGAGAGGTTTGATCGAAGAGACCTGAAGGCACCTTTCATGGGGCTAGCTAAGCTCAAACAATCAGGTAATAGAGAAACTTATCTTTCTGAATTTATAAAACTTTCTATTATGGTTCCCGATTTATTTGAGGCAAGGAGGGTCTATATGTTTATTGATGGGCTAGCAAAACCTCTTCATGGGTTGCTTAAATCTACCAAGCCCACTACCATTCAAGATGCCATTGGAAGGGCTAAAGATCTACAAGATGCCTTGCCAAAAGAAAAGGTAACATTTCAGCAAAAGCCCACTTTTCCATCAAAGGGAAAAGATGAGAAGGCTCATTTTTCAAAGGAGAGCCAAAAGAAATACCTCTTAGTGATGATGTCCGAAGAGATTCAAGGAGAAGGAAGCTTTACTTCACATGCCAAGAATCATGGGCACCCAGACGTAGATATGCAACATGAAAGACACACTATATAGAGGTCTTTTAAAATGACAAGGAGGAGGAAAAAGAAGAACCAGAAGGAATCCATAGTGTTGGGATAGTAGGAGAGGATCCACCACCACCAGGAGGTGGGAATGGACCATTTGCTCCAATTGGAGGGGCCCTTGCATCATTGAGAGGAGCACCCAAGTACTTGACCTTGAGGGTTCGAGGTTCAATTTTGGATCATAGGGATTCAGTTTTGATTTAAAGTGGGGCTACCCACAACTTTAATGACGCCCAAATAGTGCAGATGAGGGCAATACCCATTAATGATTTCGAGGGATTTTTTGTTTTGGTCCTAGGAGATAGAACTATGCAGTGCATGCATTATTTTCCAATACTTATCTATCACCATGGGGACATATACATTAACTGATCACTTCGTTGTGGTTGGCATACCTAACACCAACGTGGTATTGGGTGTGTAGTGGTTGATTACTTTAGGGAAGGTCACCACAGATTGGGAGACTTTGCAGATCAAATGGGTGGATAGAAAAAGTGGCAAAAATCATATGATTAGGGGCATGCACACATATCCTCACAAATAACTTCCACACAAAAAATAGAGATGGATTTTTGTAGTGGAAGCAAGGACCTAATAGCCTCATCTATTATGCACTTGAATTTAGCCCAGGAGACATTAATGTTTTGTGGAAAACCACCTGAGAGGCCACCTGATCAGGAGTTGGTGAGAAATGTCTCACATCATGTTGCACCACTCGTAGATATAGGAGGATTGGGAGCATTGGGAGGTCATGGTACAGTGCTGAGAGTGTTGGGTAGACTCAAGGAGGAGGGAGACATTCTCCCAACATCATCATTACCCACTCTCACCTCACATCTTCCGCTGAGAAAGGAGAAGTAGAGGAAGGATAGTAGCCTTTTGGTATATGAATTTGGCATAGGAGATGCTAAATAAGGGAGCAACCACATGACAGATACTTTAAATGATAGATCATCAATGCTGTCACTATGGAGGATAGATCCATATTAGAAATCCTAGTTGTTGGTGGATTATTCCAAGGATCCTTTTACATGCATGATACTTGATGAGAAGCTATTAGAGGAGGGATATTCAGTTAGAGATGAGGTCATCTACTGTCATAGTAGGATTTTCTTATCTAGAGCATCCAAGCTCAAGGAGAAGTTACTACAAGTAGCACATGAGGATTTTCTCTTCAGCCACACTCATTCCATGAGATCATACCATACAATCATGGAGAGGTTTACTTGGGAAGGATTTGAAGAGGATATATATCAGCATTTGAGGAGATTCATGTACCATGTAGAGATGGAGGAGACACATAACTCTTTTTTGGGGTTATCACAGCCACCTCTTTCCCCTTTGGGAATGAGAGGGGATCTATATATGAGCCACTCCATTAGTATGACTGAAGCATATGGTGAGATTCATGTGCAGGCCACTGCTCCAAAAGGGGGCATTCTACCTTATAAACTTCATGGTCAACTTGGGGAAATAAAGAATGTTGAGCATGGCCACTCCCTATGAGGATATAGGGAGATGATATACCATTTAGGGTGTGCTCCAAAGGCACAAAACATTACTCACCTTCTCATCGCATGTGAGAAGACTATGGAAGCAAGTAAGTGGTGGGGAAACCATTTACCATATCATTATTTGAGGTAGTCAGGAGATATACTATGATCCACCTCCATTATTTCATAAGACAGTTTATGTATCCTTGGTTTTGATCCCATACATTGATGATGTCCTTATTATTTTTATGGGAATGATTGGAGGGGGGATGCAAATGTTAGATGTGCCCTTTGGGAGAGATATTCTCCATGTTTCTTATGCTTCATGTTTCAAGGATAAAATTGGGCAAACAATGATTGCTACATTGGATATTTTGCCTCCTTATGAGGTGAGTCATTTGCATCTCATGATTATTTGGGAGGAGAATTTCATGGAGGGATGGATTGGGAGACACTTGGCTTATGAGGAGAGCTTATCACAGGGATGTGTCACCAAGGAAGGAGGAAAAGTGTTGCAACACTCACCTTTAGAGTTCCTTGAGGACAAGCAACATTTGGGAGGGGAGGACTGTAATATTCCCAATTAGCCATGAGCTAGTTGGAATATTAATTTTATTTTTACTTCTTTGTTTGATGAATAAGAGGGTATGGAGGCCCATAGATCTCCTCAGTAGGAATAAAATCACTATTAATGTGAAAGGATATCACTTGAGTGGCTTGATAATGCACCCTTATGTGTGGAAAGGGGTTAGAGCATGTAGACTGGGTCAACTTTGACCAAATCAACAACATTGTCATGGAGGAGTGGCATTCATTGTGGGACAGCGCAGTTTTGGGGCGAGACTCCATGCATGGAAGTAGTGGATTTAATGAGTGGGGCCAATGGTGAGGAAGCTCACCACTTATACAAGGAAGGGGATGGAAACCATAGAGGATATGTTGTCGATTATTATTTTGATATGGTCTATTAAGACTTGTTTGATCTCTTTAGCTGTTTAGCTAAGACTGCAGTGTTGTATAGCACAGGGTGTTACCGAGCAGGAATCCCACCTTCATCCTTGGGGGACTTTGAGTACCTACTCGAGAGAAGTGATTGCACTACATTTCCATATTCCTACATCATTCCAAGCTCCATCTTTCATCTACAGTGCAGTTTCTACAGAGGGTTGTGCTGTGTTGCAGGTTGCAGCAGTGGAGAATACAATTGGGTTGTTTTTGAGTTGTTTTCCAGTGGAGGAAAGTTTCCTTCCAATGGGAGGCTAGTGAGGAAGGACCTTGAGCCTTATTGCAACATTTGGCATCAGGCCACATTATCATTTTCCCCTACAACACAGTTTCAGTCTTGGATTGCGTTATTTTAGGGAGGCGTTGGAGGGGTGGTTTCAGTACACCATTTGGAGAGGAGGTTTTCCAGTGAAGGGATCAACCTTTCATATGGAGATTATATTTGATTAGGATACATTCTTTATCATTTAATATCAGCCACATCTTTCCATCTGTATTTTTGCAGTGAATATTCAACCCTAGGGCTTTGATTCATTTCTTGTGTATTGGTGTATTTCTAAAAACCCTCTTGGGTTTCTCGCTGGAGGTTGTATAGAGCCTAGATATTTATTTTTGTATCTATTGAGGCATATATCATAAAAATCATATTTTGTATGTTCATATGTTGTAGCAGAGCTCCTATGACTGTGTTGTAGCAGTCTTTTAGCATTTTTATATAGTAGCAACACCTCATTGTGAGGGAATTTATTGATTGGAGTCTATTGATTCATGTTGTATGGTTTGTGACCCATTTTTTTCTAATTATTTGTTGCTATTATGGTTAATGAAATAGCTCCATATTGGTTTATCATGTTTATCCATTTCTCTTCACTGCTATTTCCATGCTTATGCACTATATTCCTGCTTTTCCCGTTTGGGAATATTACACAACTTTTTTCTTTCTTTTTTCTCTTTTTCTCTTTTTTTTTTTAAAGACAAGTGAGCTACCTCCACAAATGTTTTAAACCCAGAGGCCTGCCTTGGATGCCTCAAAGAGGTTTTAACCCAAGGATCTTTTATTCTCTATTTTTTTCCTTTTTTTCCTTTTTCTTTCTCTAGGACTGCCTCATGGAGGTTCTCAACCCTAGAGTTGGCCTAGGGCACCTCAGAAAGGTTTTCACCCATGCCTCTTTATTATTTTTTCTATTTTTTTTTCATTTTTTATGATGCACTGTAAACTATGGATTTTCCCATGACATACACCTACATGTTTATGGAATTTATAAATTATACCCTAGATAGGGTTTTCCTGTAAAATTTGAGCTTGTAATCATTGACAAGTAGGGGAATTCCTTCCTCATCTATGGTTCTGATATGAATTATGCCATTATCATAACATTTATCGACTTGGTAGGGTCCCAACCATCTTTTCACCATTTTTCCTTTGAATTCCTTAAACGTTGAGTCATACAACATCACCCAATCTCCTTATTGGAAGGTATTTTCCTTAATGTTCTTGTCATGCCATAATTTCATTTGCAGTTGAATTACCTCTTTGTGAAGGAGTGCTTGAATCTTGAACTCATGCAATCCATTTAACTGTAGCAACCTCTATTTTTTGGAATTTGATATATCTAGGTATAACTTAGCTGCCATCCTTAAGGTGTTGAATTCAAATTTAGTTGAAAGCAAAGCTTTCTTCCAATAGACTAGGTCATGAGGAGTGAATCGTGTTTTTGTTTCCAAGTAGTGATGTAAGCCCAAGTAGCTTCTATCAATCTGTCCGCCCAATATTTCCTATTGTTGCTCATAATCCTTGTGAGGATACTCTCTAGGGCTCTATTAGTTACTTCCACTTGGCCATTCACTTGAGGGTGGTAGGCATTAGAAGTCTTCTACTTTATCTTATGCCTCCTCAGAAGATTCTCAATGAGATGAGAAGTGAATTGTGACCCCTAATCAGTAAATACTTCTCTAGGGTACCCAAAATTGTAAAACACATTATCCCTCATAAATTATGCTACTTTCTTCTTGGTTTCTACCTTCACAGTTTTTTTTCAACCCACTTCATCGGGAAGTCAGTGGAGACTAGGATATACATTTTTTGTCCAGATGGTGGATCAATAGGTCCAAAAACATCCATGCCCCATTTTTCAAATGGCTCAACGACCACCTGAGGGTGTAAAGGAATATCATCCCTTTGGGTAGGTTTCCCCATCCTTTGCTATTGGTCACACCTGCTAGTGTATCTTCTAGAATACTGAGGAGTAGGCCAATAGTATCTTGCCTGCAAAGCTTTGAAGGCAGTCCTTTTTTTCCAGAAAAGTGGCCTCCACAAAGGCTTTCATGACATGCATAAAGGATATCCAAAACTTCTTCCTCCCTCACACATCTTTTGACGATTTGGTCAGTGCCCAACTTGAAAATATTCCCCCCAATCCATGTGAAAGGGGAACTTTTTCTAATGATATCTATTTTCTCCTTAAATGAGTGATTAGGAGGGAACTTTCCAACAACCAAGTAGTTAGCTATGTCAACAAACCATGGTGAGAGTTCTGATATAGACAAGAGATGTTCATCTAGTAACTGGTCATCCACCATTCCTTCTTCACCTGCAAATAGAGCTAACCTGGATAAAAAATATGCAACATTCTCCTTTCCAGGTTTTTCAATAATGGTTAGGTAAAATTCTTGTAAAAGTAACAACCATCTAATTAACCTAGCATTAACATATGGTTTGTTCATTAAATATTTTATGGTTGCATGGTCAATGTCAACAAAGGTCTAATACCCACTTACATAATGTCTAAATTTGTTTAAAGCATGGAAAATGGCTAAAATATCTTTCTCTCTAACAATATAAATGAGCTTGACCTTAGACAAGTTATTATCGATGAAATAGATTGCATAGGGTAATTTTTCTTCTAACTGACCTAATGATTCCCCCAAAAGTTTTTTGGATGCATATGTGTGGATGTAGAAAGGTAGAGTCCTATTTGGACCTCAGAGAATGGGGGCAGTAGTCAACTTTCCCTTAATGAACTCAAAATCCTCTCGACAAGGACTAGACCAAGTAAAATCATAATATTTTCCCAATAAACCAAATAGTGGTGAAGCCATCTCACTTAAATCTTTAATGAATCTTCTATAATAGATAGCTAGCACTAAGAAGCTCTTGATATCTCTCTGCTTTTGAGGAGCATGTACCCTTTTGATAATAGTGATTTTTCTCAGGTCCACCTGTTTCCTGCTTAGGAGATTGAGTATCCTAATACAACTTGTGCTTTTTTCAAGAATTCACACATTTCTGTGCTCAAGGAGAAATTAATCTCAATTCACCTTCTCATCACTTTTCCCAAATTGGAGAGAGCTTCCTGGAATTTATCCCAATAGGGTGTGAAATAATCCAAGTAGATTTCAACAGAATCATGGACTAGCTCAGAGAAAATGCTCAAGACAACTCTTTGGAATGTATATGGAGCATTGAAAAACCCAAAGGGTAGGAATCTGTAATCAAAGGTACCCCAAGGGTGGGTGAAAGTAGTCTTATCCTTGTCTTCAGGGCTGATTTGGATCTGGTTATACCCACTAAACCCATCTAAGAAGAAAAATAAGTTATTTTATACAAGGCCATCAAGGACTTGGTCGATAAATGGCAAAGGGAAATGCTCATTCTTAGGGGATTTGTTAAGTTCTCGATAATCAACATAGATTCACCATTTTCCATTATTCTTCAGGAAGAGGACAAGAGGAGATACCCACTCACTATCTAATACAGGATAAATGAAACCGACAACCAATAGTTTCGATAGCTCTTCGTTGACTATGTCCTTTAGAGTTGGGTTAATCCTTCTTTTGGGTTGTTGCACAGGCTTGTATCCTTATTTGATATAAATATTATGCATGCATATTAACAGATGCACCCCTTTAATTTCCTTGTAATCCTAAGCAAATGCATCTAGGTTTCCTTTTGAAAGTTGGCATAGCTACTTTTATTCTTCATCTCAGAGGTTTGAGTTGATTTTGAAAGATCTAGATGGGCCAAAATCAACAACATTGGTAGTTTCAGAGGTTGAATCAACTGAGTGCAATTCCATCCAAGGTTGGCTTTCAAACTCTTTGAATAGGTTTTTAAGAGGACTGTTAGTAGGGGACTCATTTTGAATGGCATGGTCGATGAGTTCGTCTTCATCAAGCTCGCATCTCCTTCTTTGTGGCAGTATAATTGAGATCAACCTTAGACAAGTTCTTACCAATCAAATAGATTGCATAGGGTAATTTGTCTTCTAACTGAACTAATGCTTCCGCCACAACTTTTTCGGATGCATCTTTGTGGATGTGTAAAAGAAGAGTCCAATTTGGACCTCGAAGAATGGGGGCAGTAGTCAACTTTCCCTTAATGAGCTCAAAATCCTCTTGACAAGGACTAGAACAAGTAAACTCGTAATATTTTCCTAATAAAACAAATAGTGAAGAAGACATCTCATTGAAATATTTAATGAATCTTCTACAATACCTTGCTAGTGCTAAGAAGCTCTTGAAATTTCTCTGCTTTTGAGGAGCAAGTACCATTTTGATAGTAGTGATTTTTATCGAGTCCACCTATATTCTTGCTTGGGAGATCGAGTTTCCTAATGAAACTCATGCTCTTTTTAGGAATTCACACATTTCTGGGCTCAGGGAGAGATGAATCTCAATGCACCTTCTTATTACTTTCCCCAAATCGAAAATATCTTCTTGGAATTCATCCCCATAGCATTTGAAATCATCCATGTAGATTTCAACAAATTCATGGACTAGCTTAGAGAAAATTCTCAAGATGGCTCTTTGGAAGGTAGAGGGGCATTGCACAACCCAAAGGGTAGGACTCTGTAAGAAAAGGTACCCCAAGGGAGGCTGAAAGTAGTCTTATCCTAGTCTTTAGGGTTGATTTGGATCTGGTTATACCCATTAAACCCATTTAAGAATAAAAATTACTTATTTCATGTAAGGCCATTCATGACTTGGTCAATAAATGGAAAAGGGAAATGATCCTTCTTAGGGGCTTTGTTAAGTTCCCGATAATCGACAAAAAATCACCATTTTCCATTCTTCTTCAGGACTAGGACAATAGGAGATACCACTCACTATCTAATATAGGACGAATGAAACCGACAACCAATAGTTTCGGCAGCTCTTCCTTCACTATGTCCTTTTGAGTTGGGTTAATGCTTCTTTGGGGTTTTCGCATAGGCTTGTATACTTCTTTGATATAAATGTGATGTATGCATATTGACAGATGCAACCCTTTCATGTCCTTGTAATTCCAAGAAAATTCATCTAGGTTTCCCTTTAAAAGCTGGCATAACTACTTTTATTCTTCATCTGAGAGGTTTGAGTTGATTTTGAAAGATCTAGATGGGCCAAAGTCAACAGCATTCGTAGTTTTAGAGGTTGAATTGACTGAGCGCAATTCCATCCAAGGTTGGCTTTCAAACTCTTTGACTAGGCTTTCAAGAGGACTGTTAGTAGGGGACTGGTTTTGAATGGCATGGTCGATGAGTTTGTCTTCTTCAAGCTAACATCTCCTTCTCTGTGACAGTATAATTGAGCTCGACCTTAGACAAGTTCTTACCAATGAAATATATTGCATAGGGTAATTTTTCTTCTAACTGACATAATTCTTCCCCCACAACTTTGTCGGATGCATCTGTGTGTATGTGGAAAGGCAGAGTCCAATTTGGACCTCGGAGAATGGGGGAAATAGTCAAATTTTTGTTAATAAGCTCAAAATCCTCTTGACAAGGACTGGACCAAGTAAACTCATAATATTTTCCCAGTAAACCAAATAGTGGTGAAGCCATCTCACTGAAATCTTTGATGAATATTCTATAATAGCTAGCTAGTGCTAAGAAGCTCTTGACATCTCTCTGCTTTTGAGGAGCAGGTACCCTTTTGATAATATTGGTTTTTCTCGGGTCCACCTATATTCCTGCTTGGGAGATTGACTGTCCTAATACAAATCATTCTCTTTTCAGGAATTCACACATTTTTGGGCTCAGGGAGAGATGACTCTCAATGCACCTTCTCAACACTTTTCCCAAATTGGAGAGAGCTTCCTGGAAGTCATCCCCATAGGGTGTGAAATCATCCATGTATATTTCAACAAAGTCATGGACTAGCTTAGAGAAAATTCTCAAGACAGCTCTTTGGAAGGTAGATAGGGCATTGCACAACCCAAAGGGTAGGAATCTATAAACAAAGGTACCCCAAAGGCAGGTGAAAGTAGTCTTATCTTGGTCTTCAGGGCTAATTTGGATCTGGTTATACCACTAAACCCATCTAAGAAGCAAAATAACTTATTTCCTACAAGGTCATGCACGACTTGGTTGATAAATGGAAAAGGGAAATGCTCCTTCTTAGGGTCTTTGTTAAGTTCCCGATAATCAACACAGATTCATCATTTTCCATTCTTCTTTAGGACTAGGATAAGAGGAGATACCAACTCACTCTCTGATATAGGATAAATAAAACTAAAAACCAACAATTTTGGCAGCTCCTCCATGATTATGTCCTTTAGAGTTAGGTTAATCCTTATTTGGGTTTGTCGCATAGGCTTGTATCCTTCTTTGATATAAATATGATCTATGCATATTAACAGATACACCCTTCTCATTGCCTTGTAATCCCAAGCAAATGCATCTAGGTTTCCTTTTAGAAGCTCGCGTAACTACTTTTATTCTTCATCTAAGAGGTTTGAGTTGATTTTCAAAGATCTAGATGGGCCAAGATCAACAACATTTGTAGTTTCAGAGGTTGAATCGACTGAGTGCAATTCCATCCAAGTTTGGCTTTCAAACTCTTTGACTAGGTTTTCAAGAGGAATGTTAGTAGGGGACTAGTTATGAATGGCATGGTCGATGAGTTCGTCTTTATCAAGCTTCCCCCCTCTAAGAAAAACATATATGTTTCAAATGGGGGTACTTTTATATTCCTCATATTCTTCATCCTCCAACCATATACATAGATCATTATCAATGGAAGACTAGGATGGAGGATATAATACTAGTTATTTAAACAAGGACCCATTTTTAATAGTCATGTTTCTAGCCTGATAGATGATATAAGAATCTACAGTGGCTAACCAAGGTCTTCCTAAAATGAGAGGATACCCATTGAACTTGGTTTTTGGTTTTAGAACCACGAAATATATATGATATTCCCAAGATTCAATTGAAACAATAGCATCCTCAACAATTCCTTTGAAAGTTACTGTGGAACAATCTGCAAGTTGCAGAACAGTTGTGGTTTTCTTCAAAGTCCCTTGGAGGTTGAGTTTCAACCTAGTTTCCTTGGTCATGACATTAATGGTAGCCCCTAGGTAAATTAGACTACTTGGGGATTATGACACCATATATGTGCACATGTTGGAACAGGGTCTCCTACGAGCTGCGAAACTGGTCCGATTTTGTATATTTTTTCTTATATTTAGTCTAGCGTAGGGTTTGTCGGGTGGGTAAAAGCCCCGAAAGCATTGTAATGCGTCAAAGGGTAAACCTGGGGTCCGAAATCCATGGTTTGTGAATCGTAGGAAAGATTAGGCTAGATTGTTATAAATAGAGGAACATTTTGAATTGTAAGTAGGAAATGAAGAGCTATTGATGCAAATTGTGGTTTAGTAAGTCTGTTTGGGTTTTTGGGGAAGGACTCCTGCTGGCTGTGTGCGCGGAGATCTAGAGTCCTGTTGTGTGCAGACTCTACTACTGTGTGCATAGGCTGGGATGGGTATTGTAAGAGGAAGTTGATGAATTAATGAATTCGAAAGACTATTTTGGGAAGTAAATCTATGTGTACTATTTATACAAATAATTGGTAATTACTATCTTATGCATATTCTGTATTCTTCTGTGAAAGTTTTGTGTAACTATTTTACTGCATCTAGATCTGTTCTGTTTTGTTTATGAAATGTTGAGCTACTGTCTTGAATTATATGATTATTGAGCCCCATAGTACAATTAACCCTGCGCACGTGGATGCAGAAACAGTCCCATAAGTCATGCTCGGGGAGATCTGGACATCTCAAGGCAGAACATGGCTCTGATTTCCTTACCTATCCTTTCTTAGGGTGTGGAAACCTAGTTCCAACACCCACCCATACTACTTCGGGTGAGACGTTCACCTGTGCAAGTAGGCCACTACCGAAAGGGCTAGTAAAATAGGGGTTTGTTGGCAAACCTTGAACTCCGAACCTGGGTCAGGACCCGTCGAGCCAACAAATGGTTCCATTGCTAGGACCTGGAACATTTTGAGAAAGGGATCAGGTAATCACAAGAGAATATTGGAAGCCTAAAAGGAAGGAAATTGAGGAATGGTTCGAAAAGAAAATCCAGGAATTTACAGTAAAAGAAAATCACAATGAGAAGTCAACAGCAGAAAGGTGGAAAAATAGGTACATCCTTACAAAAAGCTACGAAATATTCTTTGTAACATTTGCAATTGAGATTTAGGAGTGGATGGCTAGGCTCGTAGAATTCCAGAAGTGTTGGAATGATGAACGAGTCACTCAGTGGACCCTAGAGCTGATCCAGCAGCTGGAAAGTACTGATAATACTATCCCACGTGTAATAGATCACTGGGTGGACAGTGTGCTAGGAGGATTTGTGACAAAATTTTCCATTTATCAGTTTGTCTCCTACTCTGAGGCTGAGCGACGATTCCTTAAAGGGTTCCGAGATAAATTTATGAAAACATTACCGTTGTTGATTAAGATATTACTATGTGAAAAGAGCATTCTGTGTAGTCATACCGACTGAATGACCTCAGATCTAGACAGAAGCGCGATGCGCAGTGGTAAATACTACCAAACCAATCTTGAGGGGGGAAAATCTGCCTATAACCCTCTGCATGAAGACCCCCCAGCTACACTGCCATCTGGGCCACATAGAAGGTAAGAACTCGCCCATACCTCCACCTCCGTCGGATAGTGATATGGCTAGACATATGAAGCTACCTACCTTCAAGGGGGTAGGAGATGAGGATATGGACCGATTTTGGTTTGTTGTAGATTCTGTATGGACTATGAAAAATGTGACAAATGACACAGTGAAGAGGGTGCAGTTGTCCCTGGCATTCGAAGATCGAGCACTCGACTGGTATATGCGATGCGTCTCTCAGAATGGGAATGTGTCTGTTTAAGACATTAAGGATGCTCTGAAGCAATAATTCTGAAAGCCAAAATCTTACTCTCAGTTGGTAGCAGAAGTGAAGGACTTCACGCAAGGTGCGTCTGAATCTGTATGGGAGGCCGACCAGCGATTGAGGAGAGCAATCAGGGAAAGGGGCTTTGAGTATGATGATAGACAACATACGGAGTGGTTCATCACTATGTTGTTGCCCCACCTGCATATGCCAATGAGTCACCAAACCTTTGAATCGCAGGAAAAAGCTATGGAAGATGCTATGAAATTAGAAGCTGCGTCTAGAGAAGATACGTCATTAGGAGTGCAAAAAATTCAGGAGCAACTCGGAGCTATGCATATGGAAATTCAGAATCTGCGAAAAGAATGAGGAAAAGGAGCCAGCACCGATCTGTGGTGCATACGATGTCGAGTATCTGACCATACTAAGGATCAGTGCCAACTATTAGCAGATTACATGTAGGTAGGAGGACCTAGTCCGATCCGCCCGGGAGCAAGTGGGGGACCCATCCTGTCACGACCAGGATTGAGCGGATCTGTGCTATGGTGCGATGACTTCCATGTACCAGGGCTACATGATATGGACCACTTCCCTCGGCTGGGTGCATATGTACCAAAACTAAAGCAATAGTGGTGCAGGTTCTGCCGATCGGTAGGACATGATGAGTAGAACTGTCACACTTACGACTTATTGATGGATCGGGGAAACTTTTATAGGGTATAATCAGACCCTGTGTGACCAAGATCTCTCCTACACTTTGGTGGCTCGCCAGCAAGGGGTAGGGGAGGTCGAGGGGGAAGCACAGGTCGAGGGCGGGGATAGCTAATCTGTTATAACTACAGAGAAATAGGGAATTTTTCAAGGGATTGTCCAAATACCACTAGGAAATCCTGCAAATGTTGCAGATAGCTGAACCATGTGGTCGAAGATTGCCCAATATTGAGAGAAAAAATGTAGGAAAAGAATCCCACCCCTACGCAAAATGTGCAGAGAGTTAAAGCCGAGCTAAGGAACATAGAACCAAGAGTGAAAGTCATAACACATAGTGGGATGGTCACTCAGGGCTTGAAGGAGGAAGAAGGGTTGAACATAAAGAGGGGATAAGAGACCATGGCCCTAGTTGACCAGGACCTTGCTCAGGCAATAACAACTGCTTCGCAGGTACCAACACACCCCAAGAAAGATGAGGGGTTTGAGCCCTTTCTGCAAGAATGTATAAAGCTGCTACGTAACCCAAAGGCTGTAGAAAACCTTTAGGCATTAATGAGTAGCTGTGCAGCGTGGCCCGATCCAACCTCCAGGACTAAATATGTACAAAAACTATACAGGTATAGAAAACGCACTGGTAGGGTAATGCGGCTGACTGCGCAGATTGGTGACTACAAGATGGATCAAGTTATTTTGGACCTCGGATCAAATGCGAATGTTTTACCTAAGAAAACGTGGAAGCGAATGGGAGAACCTAAATTGGAATGGTCCATCATCCAGCTACGCATGGAAAATCACCAAAATATCATCCCTCTAGGAAGGCTACCAAACGTCATGGTGGATATTGCAGGAGTAAAGGTCCAAGCTGACTTTGAAGTAATCGAAATTGTGGAATATGCGGATCCCTACCCTGCCCTCCTAGGACTGGACTGGGCTATAGATATGGGATGTTTTATCAATCTCAAAAAGCACATCATGGTGTTTGAAAATAACGATACGCGCGTAATAGTACCACTGGATCCTGCGGAAGGTGCGTAGTATACAGAGCCAGCGCACGATGAGGAGGAAGTAGATCACATTTACAAGTTGACTACGCAGGATGAAGACTAGATTAACCCCACAGCACAAGGAGTTATCTGTTGGGAAAAATATAGTGAATGCTTTTCCGACTTTGATGGGGAACTGGAGAATTGGGAAGGTCAGTTGCATGAGGTTTCAGTGCTACGATGTCTTCGGGTCACAAGGAGCTTTTGTTGCATCTCCTCTGAGGTAAGAGACCTACCCTATCTTGGGGGCTCGGGTGACATTAGGGAATTTTTACATGCATTCGAGGCAGAAGTTCCCAACGAATGTAGGTTAGGGGTCCTACCGCTAGCCCTGCATGGAGTGCCTGTGCATTGGTGGGATATGCATGGGACAGTAATCCAAAATTGTGAGGAATATTGGAATAAGATGACCCTACAATTTGGAGCCCCATATGGAAGACAGATCTAGAAGTTCCTTGGGCTAGTAAACCCACACAGATATTCACTTGCATGGGAAATGCAATGGGGTGATAGGACCCCAAACGAATGGTTTCACCTATCTATTCATGAGCTAGACCTGCATCCCATTGCATGGTATTTAGATGCGGAGTAGCATCAGTGCACGCACCATTGGGAGTATTTGCGGGAGGAGTTCCTACACACATTTAAGGTCTAAGATGGCATAAGGTCACTCGACGCAGCTCTACAACACATGACTGCCTCAAATAATGGAAGGTCACACCAGGTCATCTCACCCGGATCAAGGGGTACGCTGGTACCACACACGGGTGAATGCTGGAGCCGTAGCCTAAAATAATGGAAGGCTGATCCCCGTACTATCCAAACCGCGGCACTAGGCGGGATGCGTCTGGTGGCCAAGTTGCTCAAGTGGTACATGGAACGCATTACAAAACACCTGGCATCGACTTTAATTCAGGGTATGTGACCAGCACGCAGGCATCATCCAAAGTCTGTAAATCCATGGGAAAGCCCTTAGGTACAAAAAATGATCGTTAGATGACTGGACGTTCGTGAAAAGGGAACCTTACCATTACACAAAATAGGCGGCTGGAAATCAATGCGGAAATTTATGGTGAGTTGTTACCAGGTGATTGAGGGTACGTTTCAATTTAGATTTACTCTACCGTTGGATAGCCCCGAATGGTATAAGGACAATAGGATAACTCCGCTTAGGGCTCCATATTGTCTTTGTACTCTACCTCTGTTATGCTCTTGCTTGCTTGTCTGGATTTTTAGCATTTTTTATGAGTTTCCACTTTGGGAGGCCTGTCCTTTTGTTGCTATGGTAGCCCCTAACCTACCGAATGCTTCAACACCTACCAGTTTAGCACCCGCAGAAATGTGTTGAGAGGGTTTGGGGATGCCGATATTCATATGATGATTGCCCTCTGGCTCCCCATCGGGAAAATTGACTTTGAACCTGGTGCAGAAGGGCACCAAAGCTACACAACGGGACTTTCCGATCTTTGCAACCCTGCAATGATCATAGGGCCCAGCCAGATGACCTCGGGAGATGCCACGAAGGATGATATGCAATTTCCACAGTACGCTATCAGAACTGGTGCGGTCAAGTCACCGCTAGTCCTACGCATGAAAGGGACGACTAATATGGATACTCCTTCTCCTCTGGGGACGACGTGATATAGGGATAAGCTGCAACATCTCCGCAGTTCTATACTACCTGACATATTTTGTTCGCTACCTCACACTATCATGGTTGGTGACCACACCTCGATAGCTTCGAACCTCCAAGTAGACTTGGCGCAGCTACTCTATGAAGTGTTATAGGATTTGCATATTGTTGTGTTGCGAGAGATACATCATCATGATCGAACTGTGTAGCAATAGCTCAAAATAGTGGATCACGAGCTCGACACATTGCTCCCTGATGAAATCCTGGCATCAGCTCCATCCCAGGCTGTTGTTGAAGGCTTGGTTGCAGCACTCAAGGCATCCCAAACTGAAGTCCAAACCCTTAAGACCCGCATGGCCTGCCAATTCTCTGAGTGTCAGGCTCAAGCAAAGCCTACCATAGCCTCAGAAGTATGGACACAACGGGCTGCATTGATCACAGAAGCAACAGATATTATTAAGGGACAGCTTACTCTCGACACTTAGTTTCTCGAGGCGGCCATGAATCTATGGACAGTGGTCCAATTCAACCCAATGCTTCAACGTGTCAAGTAAGACTTACGACAAAAGGAAGCTACTTTCGATCAGATCGAAGCTACCTTGTTCCCTTGTCGCTACGCAATGTCTACCCCTCTTGAAAACCAGCAACGACCTCATAGACATGATTGCAGATCTCCGATGCACCAAGCATGTCATCAGAAAGTGCTTGAAGCCATGGGGCGATACCGCCTTCCAGACATTTCAGGGTGCTCATGATGCCATCACCCACCTCAACTAGATATTGGAGTAGGTTACTACGACTCCTGAGGGCCCTACCTCCCTGAAGCTTGTCAATATTGCACAAAGAGATGCAGCCGAAAGTCAGGAAGTGTTACCTCCGCTCATCATCGATTTCAGTGACTTGCGTGCACAGATAGAGATCGCACCACAACAGTGACTCGAGACGAGTCACAATATTGTTTTGGGGGACTCTTGGAATAGGTTCTCCTATGAGTTGCGAAACTAGTCTGATTTTGTATATTTTTTATTATATGTAGTCTAGCGCAGGGGTTTTGGGGTGGGTCAAAGACCCAAAAGCATTGTAATGTTTCAAAGGGTAAAATTGGGGTCCAAAAACCATGGTTTGCAGATCGTAGGAAAGATTATGCTAGATTGTTATAAATAGAGGAACATTTTGAATTGTAAGTAGGCAATGAAGAGCTATTGATGTGAATTGTGGCTTAGTAAGTCTGTTTGGGTTTTTGGGGAAGGACTCCTGTTGGTTGTGTCTGCGGAGATCCAGAGTCCTGCTGTGTGCGGACCCTGCTACTGTGTGCACAGGCTGGGATGGGTATTGTAAGAGGAATTTGATGAATTAATGAATGCGAAAGACTGTTTTGGGAACTGAATCTATGTGTACTGTTTATGCGAATCATTGGTAATTTCTGTCTTATGCATATTCTGTATTCTGCTGTGAAATTTATGTGTAAGTATTTTACTGCATCTAGATCTGTTATGTTTTTTTTATACAATGTTGAGCTACTATCTTGAAGAATACGATTATTGAGCCCCATAGTACAATTAACATTGTGCACATGGATGTAGAAAGAGGCCCATAAGTCCTGCTCAGGGAGATCTGGACATCTCAAGGCAGAACACAGCTCTGATTGCCTTACCTATCCTTTCTTAGGGTGTGGAATCCTGGTTCCAACACCCACCCATATTACTTCGGGTGAGACTTTGACTTGCGCAAGTAGGTCACTACCGAAAGGGCCAGTAGTATAGGGGTTTGTTGGAAAACCTTGAACTCTGAACCTGGATCAGGACCCCTCGAGCCAAAAGAACATATAAAACTAGATTACTATGGTCTAGGTATTTTTGAAATATCACCCTTCTCAACATTAAGTTAGAAAGTTGTCCTACTACATTGATGGTGGGGGTATCTCTCTTCTTTCTCCTAGGTTTCTAGAAGCACTTTTCCTTGATGAGGCTATTGTAAATAGGGACACCGTTAATGGCCTAAAGAAGTGGTATCTTTACACAAAAAATTTTCAACTCTCCCAGAAGTTCAGTCTCCTATGGGGTGTGTTGAATCAAATGGATCAAGCACTTAGGAAAGGAGTTTGTTGGATCTGAGTGTTACCTTCTTGCTTTTCCTCCTCAACATCTACAAGTGGAGATGGAGGGTGGTTGTTTGGAAGTACTCTTCACGACCTGAGATTAATCTCCCATATCTCCACAACATAAGCTATATATAATTTCTCTCCACTTTAAACCTTCTATGCCCATCTGTTGTTTGGGTTTGGATTTGGCTGTGCAGGCATTTGAGGCCGCTTGGGTGGAGCATCATGAGTAAGTTGAGATTTAGGTTAGGGTGGAGGCATTAGATAATGTGATTGATTGTTTGGAGGCCTCCACCATTGGGATGGATTGTTCCACTGAGGTTGTTGAGGAAAATACTGTTGAAGTGGTTGGTTCACATGCCGAGGGTGATATGGAGGGTTGTAAGGCCAAGTATGAGGTGTAGGCCAGGATGGAGGAGTGGGGATGTACCAAGGTTGCATGGGTGCACTTTGATTACTTTGATAGTAAGAGTAAGGTGCACCTTGTATACCCTATTGATATGACCTAGGGCCTTAATGCATTCTCTAGTTCATGAAACAAAGTTGCTCTGGCACCACTTCCCTACCTTGATATATAGCTTTAAGTCTAGGTAAAGAGGGACACTTTTATATGGCATTATTCTTCTCACAGACTAAGCAAACCTATATGAGACTTAGTGGACATTCATTTGTAGGGTGCTTTATAGTAAATATAAGGAAAAATATATCCAAATCTCTTTCTGCTTCCTCTTGCTTCCTCTTGAAATGCATTATGTCCATTTGCAAAGCAAAGGTTTGCAGCATGTCACTCTTGAAGTCCTCCAACATATTTCCAATCTGATTTTTGATGGAGGTGAAAGAGGAAGGGGTATTGGATTTCCTTTGGCCAGCTCTGCCTTTCTTCCTGACTACCCTATAATGGTTCTTGAAGAGTGTTTTTATTGTTTCATAAGAAAATTGGTAGATATCTCCTCCCAATAACATATTTAAGGTTTCTATCACCTCCTCTCTGATCCCTCAGAGAAGTACTAGTTTTAGAGGTACAGGATGAAGAATATAGTTGGATATCTTATAGTTTAACTAAAACCTCTCTTCATAGTCTTCTAGGGAATAATCAGGCCCTAAAGTCATCTTGGATATCTCATCCTTAGCTTTCTTGGACCTACAATAGTATTTGTACTGGTTGTTGAAGGCCTCTTGCATTTGTGCCCAGGTAGTGATGTTGTTCCTAGGTAGACCCATGAACCAAGGCAAGGCTACATCCTTAAGGGTGGATGGGAATAGAATTATTTTCTGATCATCTAAGGCATAGTCATAGGTCCTACAGACAATAGCAAATTCAAACATGAATGTGTCAGGATATTCTAAGGTAAGTCCATGAAAGTGTGGAAGTGATGAGGGGCTAATGTTTTTCATATTAGTTTCCCCATCTACCTCTATAATGGGAAAGTATTTTTGAGTTTTAGTGTCAGCCATGGTTGATATAGGTGAAGCAGGTCCCTCAGCTGAAACAAGATCCTCTTCTTCCCCAATAGGTTCTTCAAAATTTTCATAAGGCCCACCTATGGTGTGTTCAACCTCACAACCACCGAAGAAGAGTGAAGGGTGACTATGTGGTGATGTGGGGGTTTTAGGTAAAAAAATTCCTTGATTATCCCTACTCCTACGAGGCATGAAAATCATATTTTTATTTTTTGTTTTTTTAATATTTCTAAAACAACATGAAAAAGGAAAGAAGAAAACAATGTTAAAATAAAATAAAAAAATATACTAGACACTTCCCTGGCAATGGTGCCAAAAAGTGGTGAGCCCTAGTATTGCACCAAGGATGTTGAAACTTCTAGAGGCTACCCTACTTTACTTTATCAACCTAGGGTTCATACAAACTTGGAGGTGGAAGTGCTATATATGCAACATATGAATTCTACTCATGTCATCCTCTTCTAAGCTTTACAAAAGTGTGCTACTTCTAGGGTTTCTTAGTGAAGTATGTCACACTTTTGAAATTAGGCAGAAGACTAAAAATGATTCAAATCCATGGCACTATCAGCAAGTAAAGAACTATACTACATAAAACAAGTGCATCTAACTATTATGCAATGAAAGAAATCTACTTATTAGACTATGATAAGATTTGAAAAGAAACCTAGGTATCTTGCGTGAAGTAAATTGTTGAATTGAAATGAAATAAAGGAAACTAATATATTCACACTTTGCTGGGCCAAATGGTTAAAAAAATCTACTTACCCTATGCTCTATCTATCATGATTTTATTCATGCAAATATCCATGACCTAACTATGCTTGAAAATGTGATGTTTTGCAGCTAGGAGAAAAAAGTGCTAAGGTGGCTCATGGAAGGCTTGAAGACATGGGGGCAAGGTTGGAGGTGTATATGTGGTATTTTCAGGTTTATTAGATGGTGATGGTGGTTTCTCGGCTTAAGGAGGAGCCCACAGGTGCTATTTCAAGTGCTACTACAGGTTTCTTATAGTGCAACAAGAAAGTCCTGAATTGCTACAAGAAATAATGTGAGGGTAGTATGAGGCTAAAAAGAGGTGGAAAAATGGCAGGGAAGGTGGTTTGAAGGTGGATTAGGATTAATGGAATGTGTCCCACCCCTTGGCCAAGTGAAGAACCTATTGGGATGCCTATCTTAAACTCCTCGAGTTTGCTCACAGTGTAGGGATGAAAAGTCTGAAAACATGGTTGCTGGTGATTTTGATGAACATAGGGTTGATGAAGTGTCAGAGACGAATATGGATGTGTTGGTGAAGTTATTATTGGTTGTGCTACCTATTCATGCAATCAAACTACCTATTCATGCAATAAAAATATACAAATTCATGATAAAGACAATGGAAAAGAGAACTTGAATTTCTAAAGAGAATCTACTCTAATATACAAAAAGAGATCTACCACTGCATACTAAACATATTCCTGGAATCACAACAAGTAATCTCATCCATTACAAGAAATCGTAAACTACGAAGCATTTTTTGTCTATGGGGAAGGTCTACCCTCATCAAGCTCTATTGGTAGAGATGAGAGATGGAGTCTTGACTCATAGCTTTACGAAGTTATCACCTTTTCTACCACTCTTGTAAGTAGAATAAATCTACAACAAAAGAAAAATCGAAGAAAACTAAAAATAGTAAATTAAAATACCAACAAACTAACTAGAGATTCCTAAGAAAACCTAGCTAAATGACATGAAACTAAATAATGATTACACAAGAGAGGACGAGGCACATGGATTTGGCCCTAACCCACGAGCTGAGCTCTCTAAAACTAGATCAGTAAGGTAAAGTTTGAATACTCATTTCATTTCAAAAGATATTCTCATGACATCAATATAAATGTCTTGAAAAAGTGATTACAACAAAAAATATCCTAATGGATTTCTACACGGATCGAATCTTAATGATCTTTTGCTCAGCTCTATTTAACCTAAAGGGTATCTACCAATATCTCCCTATAAAATAGGTGATGAGTCCACTTGACTCCAAGTGAAGTATGGATCTAGTGCACTTGATCTTGAGTTTGCTTGGCTGCCTTTGATTTCCAGGTGTTGGAGGGAATCTCAATGATCCCTTGGCTACCTTTGGGAGTTAAGGAGGGTGGAAAACCCCCAAGAATATCTCCTTGTTCTCTACTCCGAGTATTTATGACAAAATCTCCACAAAAATGCCATATCCTGATGATTTTTCCTACATTCAAGTTATGTTAGGTACTCGAAGTATGTTAAGCCTCAATCACCACCTACAATAGAATCATACGACCATAATATAATTAAAATGCAAGAAAAAGAGACTTAATAAGGCAAAAATGTGACCACTGACCCCTCCAAATGTACCTAATGATGGAGCTCATCAACATTGATGTTGATTAGGCAGGATATGTTATCGACATGAAGAGTACATATGGATGTTGTTTTAGTATTGGATATGCCATAAAATCTTGGATGATAATTATGTATCTTTGAGTACCGTTGAAGCAGTTTGGTTGAGGAAGCTCTCTGGAGAGTTATTTGAGAAAGTTCTAGAAAATATAGTGATATATTGTGACAACAAGAGTGGGATATGTTTGGTAGAGAATATTGTTTTTCATGACATTTCCAAGCACATATATATCTGATATCACTTCATTCATGATATGGTAGAGAGAGGATTTTTTCATCTCTGTTACATATAGAAAAATGAGAAGATTGCATATATTATCATCAAGTATTTTCCGAAAGGAAATTTCTTGGTCTTCAAAGAGCAGCTTGTAATCATGGATGTGACCCCTCCTGATAAGGGGCACCATTGATCAAGCACACTGAGCCATACTCTTCCCCCCTGTCTGAGCTCCCAATGTGAGGAATTGAGAAAGAGGGCTCTTGAGGTTGATGGAACTATGAACAATAGGGTGTCTCCCCTATCTGTTACCTAAATGTTTGGAGTTTTAGCTCACCATATCATGGTCTTTCTAGAGTATACCCCAATTGGCATCATATCCACAAGACTGGGCTTGTTTAGATTATCCCTCTTTGTTTTGACAATAGTTGAGAAGGCTTGGAGGCATGTGTTCCTTACCTCTTGGTAAGTCTAGTATCTCGTCCAAAATATATTGTGATGTAGGTGTTCTACCACATGAATATTACATATCATTATTGGGAATATTGGTAGGAGATAGGATGGGTTGAGTTGTGGCTCCCCCATGACACATTTCTAGGTAGTAGCCCTTTCATTGAGATTACAAGTACTAGCCTGATGACAACTTGATGACATTTCCATGTAGTATCCTAACTATATTATCCTAATTATCTAATCCTCATTATATTTCTAGGTAGTATCCAGTTATTATCCTAATTATATTTCTAGGTAGGATCCCGCTGACATATTTCCGGGTGGTAGCCCATTGACAAATGTTCAGGGTTGTATCCTGTTGATAGAGGGCGGTAAATTTTACTCCCCATGATTATTATTATTTATATAAAAAAGTGTTTTAGTAGATATATTTGAGCATATTGGTACACATGATGATAGGATGACACATTGATCGATGGATAGGTTTTATAGGTGGAATTCTCCCTAGTTGGGAGGGTGTGTTAAAATTATGAGGCTAATATCAAATTCCACTTTTCACTATTCACGTGATGGAGATGATGATGGCATTGATTTCCTCTTTTAAAGAGGACCAAGATCGACCTAAATATCACCTAGTTCGGATAATAAAAGTTGGACTTTTATTTTTCACCCACTCATGGATATATGATCAGGTCAAATTCATTCACATACATAATTGGTCAGGTCGAACTCAACATCAAATTGAAATCATTGCGCACCCCTTAGCAGAATATAAATACAAGTGACCTAGAGCCCCATTTTGAAATAACAACATCAAGCATCCTCTTCTATTTTATCTGATTGGGTTCAACACATTGACAAAGGAAAATATCTTAGAGAGATTTGAAATCACATATATGAATCTTGCACAAAATTTAGGGTTTTATATTCTGCATGCTAGCACAAAACTAAAAAATTTCATCCCTAGATGCAGGAACAATATAGGAATGGTAACATCCAATACCTAAATATGCATGCATGCTAACTTGAAGGTAGATTCCAAGGGTTTTATTACAACTAACCATCATCTGAAGATTCCTGAATTTGTCCAACGTATGAATTAAGTTTTCTATTATATATTCTGCAACTGTACATAGGTTTCTATAGTTGCTAGGTTGTATTGTTGATCCTAATGTATTGGACTCATTGTACTCTCTGCTAAACATTTTATGACAATATAATAGAAGAATAATTTCAAATGGCTTTCCCCGTAGTGGCATTTTCACTAGTCTTTGACCAAATATGGTGTTTCTTGTTGATGTGTTGATTGTCTCCTTTGTCATTGCATTTATTGTTCTATCTTTAATATTATTGACGAATATAAAGACTTATTGTAATTGGAAATATTGCTAATTGAAGTTTGGAATTTGGATAAGGTAATTGTTACAACATAGAACAATCTAAAAATTAACATTGAATACCACCCACATAAAATATTACAACTTTGGGGACTCTTACGCACATGGAGCCATTCACTCATGATGCATACCAAGAGGCATATTTAGAGGATGAGGACTTCAAGGAGGCACATCAATAGTTACAGAGTCATAGTCATGTGCATGATGTGGATAACACCATCAACTACCATATCTAGGATGGGTTACTATACCGGCTAGATAAGTTATGTGTTCCTTAAGGTGAGAGATTGTAACTAATTAGAAAGGCTCATACTTTCAAGGTTGTAGGGAACTATAGTGTAGGTAATATCATGGCTAACTTGTAGAGGTATGTGTATTAGCCAAAGATGCAAGAGAAGGTAGTTAGGTTTAGAAGAGGATACATGCTTTGTTGTGCTAGAAAGCCTTAGCAATATGAAACAGGGTCTATATCATCCCTTACCTATACCTACTCCGTTGGAAATCATTTCCATGGAATTTGTGGGAGGTTTACCAACAAATAGAAAGGGATATGACTACATGTTCATGTTACTTGAAAAGTTCAACAAGATGTGTATTCTGATACATTGTAGAGAGACCATCAGCGAGAAATAAGCAACAAACTTGTTCTTTGGATAGGGCTATATGCAAATTGGGAAACAGAAGAGCATCATTTCAGAAAATAATACAAGATTTCTCAGTGCATGTTGGACTACATTTTTGGAGAAGATGAACACAAGTTTGAAGATATCTACAACATTCCATCCAAAAACAGATGGGTAGATAGAAGTAGTCAACAAGACTTTGGTGCAACTTCTAAGGGGATACAACAAGAAGCATCTGAATACCTAAGATGAAAATCTGGTATATATGAAACACTTGTACAATAGCGCATTGCACACTTCTATGGGAAAATCCCTATTTGAAACTTTTTTTCATATTTTCTTCCTTTTCCTTTGGATAATTTATATGGGAAACAAGTAATAGTCAGGGAAGATCTTAGAGGAGATGCTTTTAGGGTTGAAAAATTGTAGCGAAGATTAGGTAGATCCATCTATAGGTACAAGAAACATTGTAGAAGTTGTAGGAGAAGTATAAGGGTAGGAATGATCAAAAAAGAAAATAGAAATTTTTCAAGGTGGGTGATAGAGTATGGCTACAATAGAACAATGTAATGTTTCGAAATGGAAATCAACAGATTTTTCTCCACTGACCTTTGTCGGAAATATGAACAAGACCATTTTAGAGGCGGAATGCATGGGAATTTATTGGATATGTCACCTCTAAAAAGAGGATGAGATCCAGAGGCTAGCTGGCCCCTTCTCAGGCTCTGTCTATAGCTATGTAAATATTCCTCCTTGGGAAAACTCAGGAAACGAGAAGTAAAAACGCATATCCAGCCATGCATGCAATAAAATACTGAAATGAAATATTGGATCCCATAGATAAAGAAATATAAAATCTAAATCCAACAATAGAGCTGAAACAAATCAAACTAGGTGGGCTAAAGAGATCTCCCACTACTAGTATTGCCAGAAAGTGCTAAAACCCCAAGACTGCAAAATACCGGAGTTGCTGCTTGATGGAATGCGCAGTATATGAAAGGGTTTATACTTAGAAAATGAAGGAAAAAATAGATATACTCATATATTAATAAAAAATTCTCAAGGAATGAGATCTAGTCTCCTTATACAAAAAGCAAGACAACCCGGCAAGGGTTTCTTGTCAAACTCTCTGAATACAAAATGTAATATTCAGAAATCTCTAAACACTCACTTCAACATGAATCATGAGAGTATAAGAGGCTGATATAAATCTGATCTGATGCAAATCCTTCAAAGGCTTCCTCCCATGAGAGAATGAACCTCTCAATCACAAGGAAAAACCACAAAGAAGCCACCAAACCCTGCAATGAAATCTGCCTCCCAAAATAATGCAGTCCCTAGCTAAAAATGCGCTAGAAAATTTGAGAAGAGTGTGGTATGATACCACTGATATGAAATCTGCTCCAATACCCTCCAAATAGATCTCTGGATGAAAGGAAATCTCCCTCCAACAAAATATTAGCTTAGAAAGTGGGATTTCAATCCCTTCCACTGCTGCACCCAACAACACTACAAAAAATCTAGCAAGGTTGTGGTGATGAAGATGGCTGAAGCTTGGCCTAAAAACCTGATGTGGAATGTTGAAAAAAAACTCTCCCAATGAGCTCCTCAAAGGAAAGAGGTGGGATTCCTGCCCGGGAACACCCAAGTACTAAACAACACTGCTACTCTGCTAAACAACAAGAGTAAGAAAATGTCAAGAGAGACATGAATAATGATCTAAAAAATGAAGAACAATGCTACCATCCTCCTCCTCATATAGAATACTATTTTTTTTCTCCTTGGGCCCACCTAATTAGGTCTCCTCTATCCAAAGATGCTCTTCCCTCCAAAATTGCGTTATTCTTCCTAGGGTTTCTTCTCCTCCAAGACTGCGCAATTGACCAAGTCAAAGCAGCTGTATTTTATCCTTGTTCACACATAGAGGTGTTTATTGAGCCTGAAATAATGTCTCCTTTCACACTTGGAGTGTTTTTATCCTCCTTAGGAGACTTATGGGCTTTTCTACCCATTTATTTGCCGATTATAGCTGCTGCTAACTCTAATGTTCCATTTAGCTTGGAAGCTAAAAATTTGGAGCATTACAGTCCTCCCCTCCAAAATATTTGCTTGTCCTCAAGAAAATGCATTTAAGGAGAGAAAAATTATCTCCCCTCCTTGTGTGGCCTCCATCAGTAGCCTCCATTACTGCATCAAGAGAATCTGTAAATAAACTGTCATCCATTTCTTCCTCCCAAGGGTGCAAAACCAAAGTGTCTGCATCAATCAAAGGTGCAAAGTGTGAATGGAAACATGCTAGTTGTCTCATGGCCACCAAAAATTAGGAGTGATGATCAACATGGTGAATGAGTTCCTCCCTCATCCATGCAATCATCCAAATGAAGTGAGTCACCCTCCAACAAGGTAACTCATGAAAATTCTCTTCCACCTTGGGCTCCTGAAATGAAGGTGGGCTGAATAAGTGAACATGATAGGCAAGAGGGCCTATCCCATGCTATCCTCCTCTCCACTCATGATAACTGTAGAGGGTATGTTGATATTGGGATGAAACATGATTTCCCTCCAATTGCAAGAAGAAGATTGAGCCCCCAAAGACTCTTCCTTCAAGATCATGAGTCATGCCAACCCAAACTATTCCATTCAAGATGAATGTCACATCATCACCACATGGCATCCAAATCAAAAAATGGCTGGAAGTTATGTGCAAAATTGGATGATACATATGGTCTCTCTGGTGGATACAATGCAGTTCCCCCAACTGTTGCTTGAGAATGTCATATGGCAAGTGTCCCTGCAACAAGTTACAAGCTGAATATGTAGGTCCTCCCAACATGGGAAAGTAAGCATCAATGTCTATCAGCTGTACATAGATAGAATAACAATAAATTTGCCAAAATTAATGTATATATTGTAGAAATTTGAATAATAGCTAAATTATTCACTGAGATTATCCTGATTACACACTATTTAAGCTTCATGAATAATACATAACCTCTTCTACAATTGATCATCAATATGTGGAAATAGAAAGCAGTCGCATGCGCTCATTAAAACATAATCAAGCACACATATCAACACAGGATGTAATGGGGAAAGAAATAGCTGAAAACCCCCAAATATCTGTATATTATAATGTTAGAGAACATGTAACAATACATAGCACAAAGCTCTCACAGCTCTCAGCACTATCTCAATGCTACACACAAAACTAGTATGGAAAATGAACTAGTCACAGGTTCAAATCTCCTCCACAAGTCTGCCTGCCTCTACTGCGCAATCCAAGTTGATTAATGATGAGATCCAAGTTCGAATCCCACTAGCTCCAACTGCGCAATCCTCATTGGTAATCTCCATCAATGTGTGTGCAAATCTCATGCACAGCCAATAGTCACAACTGATAGCAAACTCACCCTTTCACCCACCTCTAACACTGGTCTCCACTGAACTGTCCATGCATTGCAGTTAACTGATGTGTTCTTTAGTTGAATTATGAGTTAATAATTAGTGACTTAATTAATAATTAATTCACACCACTCATCACTAGTGTATTTGTCAGTTAGACTAAATACAACTAGTTCAACTAAGTTAAACCGAACACAACTCCACCAACTGTCTCATCAACTCCACCAAACTCTGCCACATGAGTTCTAACCGAAGTCAACCATGCAATAGCTCAACTAACCCTTAGGAAAAGCGTATTTCCTTCTGTCAGCTGCATTTTCCACATCCAAGCATCAAACTGAAGTGCTCCAAGAGGATAAGATAATGTTTATAGTCTAAATATTATTAAGGGTTAATAATATTTGACTGTTCTATTTTTAGCCCGGCAGTCTAAAAATAGAAACCGCCTAATGTCTAAAAATAGAGGTCCATATATTTTTACCAACTCGACCAATCATCCATAAATAGAATCCTGCAACTCATAGACCATGATCCATATGTCTAAAAATAGACTTTGCGCCAAAAATAGCCTGCGGGCCCACTTAGTGAAGGCGACTTCATTTCACTAAGCTCCATCATCTTGTTGCATTTTCAACACTCCCTCTCAACAATATATGGATTATCTGCAACCCCTATCCTGCCTCTGTGGTATTCGAATTTTCTCCTGGTGAGCGCCTTCGTCAAGATATCAGCATCCTGATCCTCCGTGGGAATGTATGAAAGTAACATGATTCTCCGCCGCACACAATCTCTGATATGATGGTACCTGATGTCGATGTGTTTTGATCTATCATGAAATACTAGATTAGCCGAGAGTTTAATGCAACTCTGGTTATCACAATAAATCACAATAGGCTCCAAGTGTGACCCGAACAACCCGACCAGAATCTTCCTCATCCATATGGCCTCGCATGCAGCCAAGCTTGCTGCCATATACTCAGCCTCTGCTGAACTGAGTGCCACGGATCTCTGCTTCCTGCTGTACCAAGAAACTGTTGTCGACTCGATACTGAAGATCCCTCCAGATGTGCTCTTTCTGTCCGTTGGGCTTCCTACCCAATCTGCATCCGTGAAGCCACAAAGCTTCACCTCATCCTCCTGTCTGTACCACAAGCCATATCCCAATGTGCCTCTAAGATAACGCAATACATGCTTGCCTGCCTTCCAGAAGAGCTTGGTAGGCTTAACCATAGCTTGTGAAAGCTGGTTAACAGCATAGCATATATCGGGTCGTGTATTGACCAGATACATAAGCGACCCCACCAACTGTCGATAAACAGTGGCATCCACTACCTCCGCTCAAGTAGCATCCTCCTTCCTCCAACCTCCAGGAAGAGGAGTATCAATAGGCTTGCAGCCATGCATGTTGAACTTCTCCAGTATCTCCCGGGCATACTTACCCTGAGAAACAAACATTCCATCACTGCGCTGCCAAATTTCCAATCCCAGGAAATAATGAAGGAGGCCCAAGTCCTTCATCTCAAACTCTCTAGCAAGATCCTCCTTGCATGAAAGTATCAATAGCTCATCACCCGTCAAAATTAGATCATCTACATACAGTACAATGATCAACAACTTCCCCTCCACCACAATCTGGTACAGGTTAGGATCCGCCTCACTCTTGGAGAATCCAAGTCTGGTGAAGTAACTGTCTATCCGTGTGTACCAAGCACGAGGTGCTTGCTTCAGCCCGTACAGTGCTCTCTTGAGTCGGCACACATGCGACTCACTGCTGAAGATCTCGAAACCTTCAGGCTGCTCTATGTACACCTCCTCCTCAATGAATCCGTTGAGGAACGCAGTCTTCACATCCATCTGATGGATGTGCCACCCCATCTGCGCTGAGAGAGCTAGGATCGTCTGTATGGAAGAGTACCTTGCGACAGGTGCAAAGGTCTCCTCATAATTGATCCCCTTGATTTGTGAGAAGCCACGGGCAACAAATCTTGCCTTGTACTTCTCCACGCTCCCGTCAGCTTCCTGCTTCACTTTGTAGATCCATCGCGAACCCACCACTGATTTCCCCTCCGGTCTTGGGACAATCTCCCATGCATTGTTTCTGACAATAGAATCATACTCTTCCACCATGGCATCTACCCATGCGGGTTCCTCCACAGCTTCCTCGAAAGAGGATGGCTCTGTCACGACACATTTTCTCACAAGAGCCATGTATCCAGTGTACCGGTCTGGTGACTGTCTCTGTCTGCACTGTGTTGTAGGTGGTCCTACAACCTTCTCTGCATCTTGAGCCAGTCGCTCAGCTTCTGTAGTGCGCTTCCGCCCTATGATGGTTGGTGTTGCATGAGTGGTCTCTTCCACTCCATGAACTTCCTCTTGTGGCTGATCCACATCCTGAAGCTCATCCTTAGGAACTAATAGCTCCTCATTTGCATGCAAGTGTGGCTCCCTCTCAAGCGAACACTTCATGGCTTTCTCCTCCTGAAATTTGATATCCCGTCGCACAACAGTCTTGCGACTGTCTGGAAAATACACAAAATAGTTGTGGGGCGTATCAGTGTACCCCACAAATCTCCCAACCTCTGCGTTCAGATCCAGCTTCTTTCTGGCATCCTTCATCACATGCATGTAGACAGGTGAGCCAAAAATCCTCAAATGGGAAATATCAGGCCTCTTGCCAGAAAACGCCTCCTCCGGTGTACTCATGCCAAGTATCTTGCGAGGAAAACGGTTCTGCACATATACTTCAGTATTGCATGCCTCAGCCCACAAGTGAAAGGGTAGGCCCTGATCATGCAACATCACCCATGCAACACCCACGATCGTTATGTTCTTCCGCTCAGCAACCCCGTTCTGCTGCGGGTTATGGGGTGCGATGAGCTCTCTCCGAATCCCTTCTGCGCTGCAAAAGTCCTTGAATTCAGCAGAGATGAATTCACCACCATTGTCGCTCCTAAGAGCCTTCACATGCTTCCCCGATTCCTTCTCAACCAGTGCCTTGAACTCACAGAACTTTGAGTATGTCTCGCTCTTCTTTTGCATGAAGAAGATCCAGCACTTCTGAGAGAAATCATCAACAAAGATCACATAGTACTTGTGCTTTGCTGTCGAAGCCACTGAGAAAGGTCCACACACGTCTGTGTGAAATCTCTCAAGGATCGTCGTGGTGCGACTATCCTTCTCGTGAAAGGTGGCTTTCACAAATTTTCCCAAGGTACACCCCTTGCACTGATCTGACTGCGCAAGAGTGCCCTTAGGAAGCCCAGTAGAAATCTGCTGCAGTATCTTCAAAGCTCCATGGTGAAGGTGGCCCAATCTCCGGTGCCACAGATCGCCATCATCCCGACTCACCACTCCCTCTGCCTTGCATGCCATTGCTGCGTAGCCATCTACTTGGAACTGATAAAAGTTCTTGACTCGAACCCCTATCTTCTGGGTCTCTCCAGTTGTCTTACTACGCAGGAAAGCTTTTCCTTCGCTGAAGACCACATCATACCCCTTGTCTTCTAACATCGCCACAGAGATCAGATTCTTCTTCAATCCTGGAACATGCATCACTTCCTTCAATACAAAGGGTTTACTAGACTCCCTCTCAAAGGAAATGGTACCGATACCAGTCGCACTGTATCTACCATCATCGCCCATCTCGATGTGCACTCCAAGATCTTTCTCATCTAGATCTGAAAACAGATCTCGATCTCCAGTCATGTGAAAAGACGCACCACTGTCCAAGAACCATACTGATCCCATCACACTTGAGACCAATCATGCGATCAGCAAAAAATCCATCTCAAACTACGAGGCTAAGGCCTCTCCCGCTGCAGATCCAGCAGCTTGCTTATTTTTCTTCTTTTGTGGACAATTTGTGGCATAATGTCCGTGTTGGTGACAGTGAAAACACTTCACCTTGGACATGTCCTGCTTCTTTCCTTTTGCACTAGAATGAGAAGCTTTATTTCTCTTCCCCTTCTTTGCTTTGGCAGCCAAAGCGCAATTTTCTTCATCAGATGCCCTTGATGAAGATCCGTCCCTGGTATTCCGCCTTATCTCCTCTTGCACAAGATCCGACCAAAGTCGCTCCCATCCTAGCAATTTCTCCCGACCATTGACAGAATCCTGATAGGCATGCCAACTCTTCGGAAGACCAAGGAGAGCCAAGCTCACCAATTCCTCATCATCGACAGTCACCCCCACACTTCCCAGCTCATCCCTGCATTGGATGAACTTCGTGAGGTACTTGGGCATACTGTCGCCTTTCTCCATCTTTATGTGTCCGAGTTTATCCTTGAGCGCCAACTTCCTCTGGTCGCTCTTGCTTTGGAATAAATCTGTCAACGCTTTCCACATCAAGTATGGAGAAGCTTTTCCATGCATGCTGGATACAATGTGATCCTTCACGCCCTCCAACAGAATCCTTCGACATTTTTCCATCTTCTTTTTCCAAGCCTCAACTTGAGCAGCATTAGTAGGCTTTGGAACCTCAGCTTCTATGAACTCCTTCAGCTCGTTATCATCTAATACCGCCTCCATTCTATCCTTCCATGCAACATAATTCGAACTGCCCTCAAGGGCATATTCCAGTCGCAATATGTTGAAAGACATTTTGACTTCGACACCAAGAAAACTACTGCAAATTCGAATTCCAAATTCTGCTGCAAATTCGAATTCCACCAGCTCAAAACTCAACAGCTTCCGATATGTGAGAAAAAATTATTTCTAGCACATAGATCGACTATAGGGGCATTTAGTGGATATATCACCTTTCAAGGAAAGGATGGATCCAGAGGCTACCTGGCCCGTTACAGACTCTGTCTACCGAAATAATTGTAATCACTGTAATAGATCCGATGATCAATCTCGCTCTGATACTATGTATAAATTTGAACAATAGCTGAATTATTCACCGAGATTATCCTGATTACACACTATTTAAGATTCATGCATAATACATAACCTCTTCTACAATTGATCATCAATATGCGGAAATAGAAAGCAGTCGCATGCGCTCATTAAAACATAATCAAGCACACATATCAACACAGGATGTAATGGGGAAAGAAATAGCTGAAAACCCCCAACTATCTGTATATTATAATGATAGAGAAAATGTAACAATACATAGCACAAAGCTCTCACAACTCTCAGCACTATCTCAATGCTACACACAAAACTAGTATGGAAAATGAACTAGTCACAGGTTCAAATCTCCTCCACAAGTCTGCCTGCCTCTACTGCGCAATCCAAGTTGATTAATGATGAGATCCAAGTTCAAATCCCACTAGCTCCAACTGCGCAATCCTAATTGGCAATCTCCATCAATGTGTGTGCAAATCTCATGCACAGCCAATATTCACAACTGATAGTAGACTCACCCTTTCACCCACCTCTAACACTGGTCTCCACTAAACTGTCCATGCATTGCAGTTAATTGACGTGTTATTTAGTTGATTTATGAGTTAATAATTAGTGAATTAATTAATAATTAATTCACACCACTCATCACTAGTGTATTTGTCAGTTAGACTAAATACAACTAGTTCAACTAAGTTAAATAGAACACAACTCCACCAACTGTCTCATCAAATCCACCAAAATCTGCCACATGAGTTCTAACTGAATTCAACCATGCAATAGCTCAACTAACCCTTAGGAAAAGTGTATTTCCTTCTGTTAGCTGCATGTGCCACATCCAAGCATCAAACTGAAGTGCTCCAAGAGGATAAGATAATGTTTATAGTCTAAATATTATTAAGGGTTGATAATATTTGACTGTTCTATTTTTAGCCCGGCAGTCTAAAAATAGAAACCGCCTAATGTCTAAAAATAGAGGTCCATACATTTTTACCAACTCGACCAATCATCCATAAATAGCATCCTGCAACTCATAGACCATGATCCATATGTCTAAAAATTGACATAGTCTAAAAATAGACTTTACGCCAAAAATAGCCTGCGGGCCCACTTAGTGAAGGTGACTTCATTTCACTAAGCTCCATCATATTGTTGCATTTTCAACATATATGGGCTATTATCATCATAAAAATTGGCCCTAAAGTGACCACAAAACCCAAAAATACTCTTTCTCTTTTGAGGAGAAATGCACTGTGCAAACATGGTGAGAACGTACAAATACTCAATAGAGTAATCAACAAGTACAAAAATGCATTATCTACCAAACATAGTGAGTGGGATGAAAGTGATATCCTGCAATAAGTCCTCCCATGAGAATCTACTCATAGAAATCTGCAAGAAGAAGGAATACCTCCCCCCCTTTGGAATATCTCATCCAGAAGATCATGCTCCTATGTGACAGCGATGTGGGCCTTTGTAATAAGGCTCCATTACACCTCTCTTTGACATTCCATATGCCAAAGTCATCCGCCATCATGTTTCTATGTGAGAATATCTTCCTCAAACATGGAAGTCCCTCATAATCCTCCAATACTAAAGGGTAGCCTCCTTGCACCATGAATGTGCCTTTCTTCTCTTTACAAATATCATGAAAGGTATCGGAAGAATTTTTTCCATACTCTCCCAAGTGCGACCATAGCAAAAACCAAATTTTGTTTCTGCCTCATCTCTCCCTCATACAAGCTTCCTTTGAACCAAAATACAACAGCAACACATGGAAGCAAGATACAATAAGAACAAGTTGTCAAATGACAATCGGAGAGTGAATTTGGGTCCCCCTCATGGAACCAGCATAGTGCCTCGTTGGCCTGCATCAAAACAAGAAATAACAAGTGCTTTGCAAGCCACTTGTTTGCTGCCATATTCATCTCATAAGATGAGAACATTAAGTTACAATGTGGTGTCATTGGTGTACACCGAGAGACATATGGCTTCCCCCACAGCTCATAAAAAAGATAGCCAAAATCAATGCTACAAGTAGCTGCAAGTACATCATCATATAACATGCAAGAAGAAGTAACTCTTCTTGATACATCATGTTGCTCAAATAATTAAAAGAAGTACAATACAAAAATTGAAATTATACCTCCTCCATCATGTACTTAAGGTCTTGAGCTGAAATGGCTCAACTGAAAATTCTCCCTCACCCTAAATGAGTAGGAAGGTGGTTTTGACATCCTCTCTATCACCATCCGGGCTATGCATCTCTCCATATGTTGATACACGTCATGTTGGATGCCCTCCCAAGTGAACTCCTCCATCAACTGGAAATATGAATCAAGGTGCATAGAAGAGAAGTCCTCATGTGCTGCATGTATCAGCTTCTCCTTGAGACTAGAAGATCTAGTCAAGAAGATCCTACCATAGGAATAGATGACCACATCATCCACCATGTATTTGTCATCTCCCTCTGGGTCATCAAGAACCATGCATGCACCAAGATCCTTGGAGTACTCTACAAAAATTTGAGACCTCCAATAAGGATCAATCCTCCTCAATGACAGCATTAGTGATCTGGCATGTGAAGCTCCACTCATGCTGTTGCCTGCTACTTTGACATCCCTCATGCCAAATTTCTCCTCAAAAATCTTCACCTCTCCAAAATCCAAGAGTGGTGAACCCAAAGACAAGAGATCTGTCATCAACTAAAGATCAGGTGGCCTCCCAGGTGGAATGCTTCCATATAGTGAGACATCAATGTCAAGAGTAGACTGTATAGATGATTGGGAAACCTTGCCCTTGCCCTCACTGCACAAATTAGTCTGTCTCTTCCTTGCATTATATTTTTGAAACAGAGAAGGGTGTATGCCTCTCATCAACTGAAGCTGCTCTTCCTCGTTTTCTCCTCCTTCTAGCTACAATGCTGCACAATCATGTTGTTCACTAATTATGATGGGACCTCTATGTATGAGATCCTGGGGACTTCCTTGCAAAGAAGCAAGAATCCCTCTTGTGGGAGAATGTGATCCTCCCTCCTTTACATGAGGCACTGGATGTGCTCTAGATATGACAGCGTTGTTGCCCTCCTCTTCAGTAATGTGTGTGGGCAACCGTCCAACAACTTGATCCCTTTGTGAAAAAGAGACCCCCATGTCCTCTTGTTCAAGAATATGAATTGAAGGTATTGCCTCCGATAATGTGAAATGCAAGATTTCAGCTCCATTCCTCCATCTCAAGATAGATCTAGGCTCTTGGCTGCGCTGTGCACTATGGTGTGCAGCTGCATGCTCCTCCTCACCATGTGAAAACCTAGATTCTGCTCTAGATTCATCCTCCTTTGGAGATCCCATCTCCAATATTGTGTTATTAAGCTCTCCTTGAAAGCTCTGTATAAATTGTGGAGGAAGCTTTGTCAGATTATCTTCCCTTCCTTTTGCACATACTAAAGCTTTCTGGTTTATTTCCACCTCTTCTTTCTCTGAAATGCAATGGCTTGATATCTCATTGCAACCTCTTCTTCTTTGAGACCCCCTTGGAATATCAATGCATTTTCCCTCTTTTTCTTGATATTTGAAGATGGATGAGAGTAAACTAATATTCTTCATCCTTGAGCCCTCTGCTCTGAATTTTGAACTTCACAGGCTGAGCCAAGTTCGAAGCTTTGATACCACTATAATGTTCCGAGATGGAAATCCGCAAATTTTTCTCCACTGAAATGTTCCTTTGTCGGAAATATGAAAAAGGCTATTTAAGAGATGGAATGAGTGCACATTTACCAGATATTTCACCTCTAAAAATAGGATGAGATCTGGAGGCTAGCTGGCCCCTTCTCAGGCTCTGTCTATAGCTATGTAAATATTCCTCCTTGGGAAAACTCAGGAAGCAAGAAGTAAAAACGCATATCCAACCATGCATGCAATAAAATACTGAAATTAACTCTTGGATCCCATATATACAACAATAAAAAATCTAAATCCAAGAATAGAGCTGAAACAAAGAAAAATAGGTGGGCTAAACAAATTTCCCACTACTAGTATTGCCAGAAAGTGCTAAAACCCCAAGACTGCAAAATACCGGAGTTACTTCTTGATGGAATGCACAGTATATGAAAGGGTTTATACTTATAAAATGAAGGAAACAATATATCTACTTTTATATTAATAAAAAATTCTCAAGGAATGAGATCTAGTCTCCTTATACGAAAAGCAAGACAACCCGGCAAGGGTTTCTTGTGAAACTCTTTGAATACAAAATGTAATATTCAGAAATCTCTGAATACTCACTACAACATAGATAATGAGATCATAAGAGGCTGATATAAATATGATCTGATGCAGATCCTTCAAAGGCTTCCTCCCATGAGAGAATGAACCTCTCAATCACAAGGAAAAACCACAAAGAAGCCACCAAACCCTGCAATGAAATCTGCCTCCCAAAATAATGGAGTACCCAGCTAAAAATGCACTGGAAACTATGAGAAGTGTGTGGTATGATACCACTGATCTGAAATCTACTCCAAGACCCTCCAAACAGATCTCTGGATGAAAGGAAATCTCCCTCCAACAAAAGATTAGCTCAGAAAGTGGGATTTCAATCCCTTCCACTGCTGCACCCAACAACACTACACAAACTATGACAAGGTTGTGCTGATGAAGATGGCTGAAGCTTGGCCTGAAAACATGATGTGGAATGTTGAATACAAACTCTCCCAATGAGCTCCTCAAAGGAAAGAGGTGGGATTCCCGCCCAGGAACACTCAAGTGCTAAACAACACTGCTACTCTGCTAAAAAGCAAGAGTAAGCAAATGTCAAGAGAGACATGAATAATGATCTAAAACATGAAGAAAAATTCTCCCAACCTCCTCGTCATATATAATATGAGTTTTCTTCTCCTTGGGCCCACCCAATTAGGTCTCCTCTATCTAAATATGCTCTTCCCTCCAAAATTACGTTATTCTTCCTAGGGTTTCTTCTCCTCCAAGACTGCGCAATTGACCAAGTCAAAGCAGCTGCATTTTATCCTTGTTCACACATGGAGGTGTTTATTGAGCTTGAAAGAATGTCTCCTTTCACACTTGGAGTTTTTTTATCCTCCTTAGGAGACTTATGGGCTTTTCTACCGATTTATTTGCTAATTATAGCTGCTGCTAACTCTAATGTTCCATTTAGCTTGGAAGATAAAAATTTGGAACATTACAAACAAGGAGTGTTTGTAGGAACCTAGTAAGAAAATGAAGGCTATGAGGTAGAGTCCCTTTGAGATAATAGAAAAGGTGGGTGGTAATTCCTATTAACTGAGTTTACCACCATATATGTAAATTTACTCAAATGTGAATGTAGAGAATTTTAAACTCTATGACCCTTCCATACTAGATCATGAAGAGGAAAAAACCATAACCTCTATGGAGGATTTTTCACCAAATTTTAAGGCAGAGTTTACAAAAGATAAAATTTTGTAGAAGAGGTCCAAAATAGTAAGACAAGGGTAGAATGACCTTTGGTACATTGGATTGAAGGGAAAACTTCGAGGAAAAGCTAAATGGTATATTAGAGAGAAGGTGGAGGAAAAATTTCCTCACCTCATTTAGTAAAATATTTTGGGGACCCAAATGTTGTGCAGGTAAATCCCCTCTATGGACAAAGGTGATCCCTCTAGCCCTAGGGGGGGTCTAGCAGTAAGGCAGCATGCTAATGCTTAGATTCCTAGTCTATGAATGAAATTGAGTCAGATATATCTGTCCTACCTTTGTTCCAACGCAGTTGTCGTAGCTGTGGCAATAGTCCCTTGATCTTCATCATGACACATCATGGTACTTCAATGGTAATACTTAGGTACCTGCACAAGGATCATAGAATGATAGTAGCATATGAAAACATACTTGCATTTATAAATATCTAATTCGTAAAGGAGAATTAAATTTATTGCACAAGATTAATCGTATCAAACGCAAAACGGGAACCAAAACATCGGTCGTGTATTAATAAGGAGAGAGAAAGAGTTTACAACCAAATAGCCTTGACGTTGTAGCCTCCTTCAACGGGTCCAGTCAAAAGCGTGTCAAGCGTTCGTTGGGGAATTGGACTTAGCGAGGAAATAAGCCTAGACTCTCTCTCGACAATGGATCTCTCTCTGCTTTATCTCACACAAGTTATATTCAGAATATTAAGCTATTCAACAATTTCAGCTAGCTACAACTATGTGAGAGAGATGTATTTATAGGAGAGGAGGAGGTCATTTGGGACCCCTCATATGGTGAAAGGGAGACCTTATCCTTTGGGGAGTTTCTCAAAAGTAGTAAACAAGAAGCCAAAGGAAGGTCCTTGATGTTATTTAGTCGAACAACCCATGCCGACTCTACTCACGAAGTGGTTGGGAATGGAAACTTCGCTTCTAATTTTTTTTTTCCAAGAATAGCTCAGTGTAGGCAATACACTGAGACAAAGTGCCAATGGATGTGAGGCCCAGTGATCATTTTTGTATGGTCACGAGGCCATAACTGCCTGCCAGCGGCGACAAAAAATCATATGTTTTTGAGAGTCTTCTCTAGGAATAGTCAATAGAGAAAATGTTCTTCTCATGCCAAGGAATGAAATGACACTTTTTGCAAGGTATGAAAATACACAGAAGTCATGGAAATGGTCCTCCAATGTGGGGGATGGGGATTGTAGGGATGGTAACAAAATACTATCTAATATATGCCCCCTAAAGTATGAGGTCTGAGAGAGAGGGATGAGCGAAATTCTTTACGAGAACGTGTTCAAACCAAACACTGCCATCTAAAGACCTGCAAGTACGAGTACAATTGATATCTCTGATACATGAACATGTGGCATGGGTGCTACCATCCATAATAGAGTACATATAAAAGCATGATCTGAGGTACGGACACAACCCTTCAACAACAAGGATCAATAAATAGACTCAGGTATGGTCACAACCATCCAATCAAAAGATTCATGCATATGGTCATGATAAAACAACATATCCCACAACCTAAATTTTATTAGACAAAACCCAAGGTCTTCTGCTCCATCTTGACCTGAACAAGTACAAATTCAAGCATGCGAACGTGTGAGCTGAAGTTGAACATGTAAGAAAGTCACTTGATTACCAGTCAATGATGAAAACTGTTAACAGGAACGAGAGAAACCGCAAATAATGACAATGAATCTCAAGGTACAACTAGTAGAATCTATGGAATGTGAATAGTTATCTAGCATTGAACACTCGCAGAATCACTCGATCGAAGGCCAATTATGATGACATGTCATCGAATGCGAAGAACTTGCCATTGAGGCATGCAAGCTCCAAGGTACGAGAACAAAGTCTCTAGATCAGCTTTCCGGATAATGAGATGAAGTCGACAGGAAGTGGCCTAGTTGAAGGAGGGCCATAATGTTTCCCACATCATCGACACGAGACAGAGGCATAAGATGATAGTGAATCAGGACCGAACAGAGGATCAAAGGTTAAAATTACAAAAAGAAACTTTTCTTGAATATATCGATGACACGACTCTGGAAATTGGCAGTATTTGACATCAAGGGACTTGAGCTCATGGTGACATGGAAAAGATAATATGAGAGGTAAAAAAAAATTACCCAAACCCACGGAGGCAAAAAATGATGAATGGGATGTCCCCAACCCGACACTAATGCACATGAGTGTCATGTTCAAGAGTGTCATACTGCCTGTTATCGCCAAAAAAAATGAAGCATAATTTGGCAAGGATGAATAATTTAATGTTTAAATGATATGGTCATAGAATGAATCTTTCATTACTTGGTTAAGAGAAATTTCAAATCTTTCTTCTTTAAGCTTACCCTAAGGTCTAAACCCAGTCACTTTCAAATTCTGTCATGTCCTATCACTCATAATTTTCTGAAAGATTTCAATTCCCAAGGGTTTCTTCATTGAAAATTTATTTTAAGCCAAGAATCCCTACTTTTTTAGTGAATTTAGTGTAAAATAGGCAAAAAATGCTACGAAACTAGCTAATAGTGTCGTAGCGAATACAAATCATTTCTTGGTTTTCTAGTTTTGTTTAGTCAAATTCAAATGCGATTTTTGGGCAAAAACAAAGGTATTTTAAGAAAATGAGAGAGGTTATTTTCAAGAACATATCCAGTAAAAATAACCTCTCTCATATTTCTCACAGGTGTTATCAGTTGGGAGATATAAGGATTTCTTTGAAGAACTATTTTTAGAAAGCAGAGTTTTTCCTGTTTTACACATGTTTTACAAATAGAGTTTCTATACATCTGGAGATGTATTTCAAAAAAAAAAAGATAGGTTTTTATTCAAAAAATAATTACCTACAAAAAATCCTTCTGTTTCGCAAACTAAATTATGGATTAGGAGATATAGGCTCTTTTCCAAGACCTGTTTTCAGGAAAAAATAGGAAAAATCTGCAAGGATGTCTTAAATTTGAAAGGTGAGATTGACACCTCAAGGAGCATACTGTGAGTTTTTTTATGGTTATTTAAGGCTGAGGACATGTTATATACAATTTTTAGGAAAATTACAAGCTTCAGTTTTCAAAATTTTACAAAAATTTGCATTTTCAGTAGTTTTGTAGCGCCTCCAGGCTTGAAGGGTAACAAAGGGCTATGAAACTGCTGTAGCTGTGATTTTGTCTTCCTGACCAGTTTTGAAGGGTTTTAATGGCTGAAAATGATATGATACATGTGTTGAAGGATGATAAATCTGATGCAAGAGGAAAGAGTTAGAAATTTTGAGGATAAAGTCTTGTTTTAAGGCACTATGAAAGTGTACTACGAAACTACCTTACTTTCGTAGTGCAATGTGTTTCAGTATTTTTAGCAGGTTTTGGAGCAGGTTTTGGATAGATGGAGGCTATGAAATATTTAAATACCATGTCAAGCAATTATTAAACACTCAAGAACCATGAATTCAAGACCAGATGATAGCCAAAATATTCAAAGAAGAAGAAGACCATTTACCTAAAAAACAGGGTTTTGTTTCCTAGTTTTGAGGAGGTCAGTTAAGTGGTCACAAAGTGGTGAATCTCATCATCTAAATTCGAAAATGTGAAAACATACTTGTCAAATATGTAATTTATTTAAGTATAGAAGGTTTTTAAATATAATAATGAAGATTTTGAGTCCTAGTTGAAATATGACTGTTAAGTAGGATAGGTGTCTGTTTGTCATAACTTTGATGTTTTATGGTTATGCAAGGTGTAAGTAGGAAAAAATTCGATGTATATAGCCTAGAGGAAGATCATATGATGATGTAAAAACTCTATTAAAGGCCATGGGGTCAAATTTGTCACGGGTTGGAGATTTTTGGCAAAATTGCAGCTTATTGTAAATTCACCGTTTCAGTAATACAAAGATAGGGTTACTTGGACAACTTGAGATTCTGAAGGATTTTTTAGTGCATAATTGTTCTATATTTACCTTTTATGTATCTTTATTGTAGTGGTTTTCATTTATATTACTCAAAATTCATTCTTGTGATGCTCTGAGTTCCTTTATAAGTGAATTGACTGTGTATTTCTTTGTCTCATGTGTGTGTCCTACTACTAAAAACTCTGACCTGCCTCAACTTCCATGTCAAGTAAACTCACTGATCACTAAAATTTTGAACCCATAAGCTCAATGGATACATATTGATATTTTTTTCAACCTACAGGTTGGAGATTTTATCTCAGAAGACTATTTGATTGTAAAGCTATTGGTTTTTTCTGTTATATATAGTAACAACACAAATTTTCTTCACCTAAGATTCTTATTATATTTCAATGAGTTTCTGTCCTATATTTTGAAAGGTTTTCTTCAATTTCTTAATGCTTATTACTCAGAACTCATGATTTTTCATGCTCTAACTTCCTTTAAATATTAAGCTATGTTATATCTCTCTTAATAGTTTACCTTCAATATCTTGATGTGTCATCACTCAGAATTCATGTATTACATGCTCTGACTTCCTTTGAACCTAAAGCTATTGAAAACCTCCTGTATGTCTTGATCTTTCATTGAAATATTTACAAGCCTTAGCTTCCACAAGGAAAGCCTTGTTATTGAGATCCCTGTCACTGACTCCATAACCCAATCATAGTAAGATTTGATCTTTTCAACCTGCAAACATATAAAAAAAATACATAAATCATAGATTTAGCCATCTATTTTTATCATTAACCAATATCATAAACCCCCTTCAGAGATTCCTCTTAGACTGAAGAGGCTAAGCTTTAGTTAGAAATGGTTTGAATTAGTTACACTGAAGTTGTCTGATCAACAGCCAATTAGGTATGATTTTGGTGATAACATTGCCGACAAGATTGAGAATTGGTTCCATTTCCCCCCACCATTACTGGAGAGTACCCCAATTATTTTTGGAAAACAATCTTGAAGGGGATAGAGTATGCTTTCCATATAATTTTTTCCTTCAGACAAATCCATCCTAGTAGATTTTACAATCCCTAGGGAGGAGGAACTTGGTAATGTCATGATGACGGTTTCTGATGTCATTTAGTTTTAACTAGTTTGAAAAGGGAAAAATCGGCATATTTTCATGTTTATAGAGTTTGAAAATAAGGGGAAAAGAAAAATCCAACAATCCCTTTTTGTAGGTAGTCTCATAGATCTGAAAATGTAGAAAACTATGTCTGAGAGAAACTCTTAGTCACGATAGGATAAGGTATTCCTTTTTCTGAAATATTTTATCCCAGCCCAAAAAAGGGATAAACGTATACTGCGTAAAATATGTTTCACAACCTTTAACAAGTTCAAAATGACAAGAGTCTCGGAAATATTTTCATGTTTTGAGAGTAAAAAAAGAGCTGAAAGTTGACTCCTCCTATAGGAATGAGTGGTTTTAAGGGTAGCAACTGGTTCCAGTAATGGTGGAACTACTAATAACAAGTAAAGGTCAAGAGGTTGGCTAATAACACCGCTCATTGCAGTTGTTCCTCAGGAATGGGTAAGACCATCAAGAAAAGGCATATGATCAGCCAAGAGTATGGTAACGATGGAATGAGAAAACCAAGACTCATCTGGAAGAACATGATGATAAAATAGCAATCACGAGAGGTAAAATGGGAATGGCTTCATTTTTACACAAGCTTGAAAACATAGAAAAATATGCTTGGAAATGGTTTCATTATTACACAAGCTTGAAACAAAGATAAAATATGCTTGAAAAAGATTTGCATGCCCCTAGTATGGTGGATGAATTCGAGGTACATGCCCCCCAAGCTTCAGTCCATTCGACAGAGTAGACAGGTGGATGGAGTGAAGGTTCAGTTATGAGATCAAGTGAAAGACTCGACTAGGATTTTACGAGATCTGATCAAAGATTCGAATTGAACGGGAACATGTTTCACTTTTAAACAAGGTTGACACGGTAAAAGAACTATCCTCAAGACCTAATTCATTTTCTAATGAGGTTGACATAGTAAAAGAACTATCCTCATGACACCTTGTTTCATTTTTCAAGGAGCTTGACACAAGAATAGAAACTATGCTCCAAAGATCTTGTTTCAATTTTTGAGGAGATTGAAACAAGAAAATGAACTGTGCTCCAAGAGCTGATCATGACATAAAATAGGTCATGGCTTCCAAGAGGTTCTCATCTGATGAGAGAAAAAAATCTCAGAAATCGCGATTGAATGCCCCCGGTAGATGGTACTCAACGACACTATCACTGCATGAGGGTAATGAAAAAGTGGCCACATAATTAACTTGTGGAGGGGAAGATAAAACTAGTGGATAAATACCAAGAAGAGACGATGGTGGGCAAGCTATCACATTAGGACCAGAGAATGAAAGCTAATCAATGGTCATGATCCGACCTTCATGTGGAAAACAAATCACACAAAAGAGGGAAGAGACAAGCGCACCCATGGCATAAGAATAGTCATGCCCCAAGAGTAAATTAAAATCCAATGGGCATTGGACCACCATCACATGTATATAGACAGTTTTCCCTCCCAAAGTAATAGGCAACTTCGGAAGGATCCCTAATGGTTGACTTGTTCCTCTGTGAAAATCCAAAAAATTCGGCATAATAGGCACAAGCGATGGAGAACCAAAAGCTTTCCAAGTAGTTGAAGACATAATACTAATAGATTAACCTTCGTCTATAATTGTGCTAGGTACAACCACATTGAAGGCCTATACCGTAATCTCAAAGGGCACATAAGAAGGAAGGGATGGGAGGATATTTCTCCAAGTCCGAGGAATATAAAGAAACGAGAGGAACATGAGGGGTATGATAGCCACTCTCGGCCGAAAATATCTGATGACCCATAGGTGGGATCAGATCGACCGATTCCATGACCAATGGTTTGTTAGGAATGGATTTGTGATTTTGAATTTCCAGGGGATCGGGATCGACCAAAGACAAATCTTGACCAATCATTTGATCAACTAGCGGAGGACTCAAAGAAAGCTTCTGGTAACCAAATGGAAGGCAGGACACAAAAGCAACAGGGTTTTCCAATACTCTCCTATCTTCATCCATGTATGGACAAAGGTGAATGGGATGATGCCCTTCAGACAAATTACAGGGATTCGTGATATTAACCTATTTCTTATGAGTCTTATTAGTACTAGTCGAAGATGTGTCACCAACATGACCTCCATAAGATAAAGACAATGGTGGATCACCATTGGACCATACCTCGAGAACCTTGGGGATGCTAGGGAAATCTCGAAGAAGGTGGTCACCCTTGCATAGCTTGCAAGGGAATTTACTTTCTGGGGAAGGTTGGGTGGTTTACCAATGGAAGGTGTCTTAGGATAAATAGATGTAGAGTTGGCCTCTCGCTTATCTGAATTCTTCTTTTTCCTCCTCTTCTTCTTCTTCTTAGCCTCCTGGTTACTGGATTCCAAAATTTCACCAGGCGAAGTAGAAGAGGAGGATGAAGAAATAGGCGAAGAAGGGGAGAGGTCCACTTTAGAATCAACACGATGTTGTTCAGGCAAAGAAGATGGTTGAACATAGGTTGGAGCACTCGGGACCACCAACGTATAAAATAATCACACGGGAAAACCAACAGTTAACCCATGAAGGGACAATGTTTCCATATAAGGAGCACCAACATTCCCAAAAGAAGGAAAAGAACCAGGATTCCCTTCGGAGGGGATTCCTTGGTTGGTAAACTTCGGAAACATTTCCATCAGAAACAACACTAAAAAAAACACCAAGGAATATAACTTGAACCACGAATATTTCATGGGCAGTTAATTTTCGAACACTGAAACAAAACTCTGCCATTTTATATTTTAAGAGTCAGGAAACAGGTAAAAGGTGACTCTAGTCACTTTCAGGTTGAAACAAGCGTGAAAGGAAAAGTGCTGGAGGATATTTTCAATTTTAGAGTCACTAAAAGACCAAAATGACTACTCAAGGAATCTAGGAAAGAGGGTATACCAAGTTTCTGCGAATTGCAATATACACCTTAGTGATCAAATGAAAGAGAAATGACCAAGAAATTGACATACGTGTAGGAAGTCTCCCTGAATGCTATGTTCGGTGTATCACAGTTACAGGGCGATAGACTTGGATTCCTATGGATAAAGGATTGCAAACTATGAGGGTCTCCCTTTATATACTTGACGGTACGGGGAGAAAAATTATGTACTAGCGCTGTCTAAAGCCAGATGGTGAACGACAACTACTAGGCTTAATGACGTCGTAACACATCACTAACCTAGACCTCTAGAATATGTGTGTTAGGTTTCAATGCTTCCTTAGGTTGATTTAATTCATTTTAAAGTTGATCTTGAATTAATTTTGTGATTTCAAGGCCTTAACAAATGTGATCTTGAATCTTAATGCACAACTATATGAAAAATAAAATCATTCCATTTCAATGAATGCTAGCTAATAGAGGGGTAGTAATTAAGAACAAAGCAACAATCAATTTAATACAAGAGAATTTTCCCTAATGCACCTAGGACAACCAAAGAAGAGAACGAAAAGCTCTTTCCTTGTTCACTAAATGCTACTAATGCAAAAGAACATTTCCCATTTTCAAGCTAAGAGAAAGAATGAAAATTTTTCCTTTATAGATGAATGAGAAGAAAAATGCACTGTTACACTAAAAAGAAAAATGAACACTATTTTTGAGCAATTTGAATGAAAATGATCTAAAACAGAGAGATCAATATACCAGCACCAAACACAATAAAAATAGAAATGCACTCCTTCCAACAAAAAAGGCTTTCAAACCGATTCAATGAGCAACATAATCTATGCTCAAGGTGATAAATGGAGAGTTAAATGAAATCTATGATGACCATTCAACAATCCAATGACACAAAGAACCAAAAGAAAAGCTAAAACAATCAACCGACAAATTGATATGACACAGAACAAACTGACTCGAACTCAACTCAGAAGGCTTAGTGAGGAGATAGACGAACAAGCGGCACAAGGCACCTAGAAACCATAGGGTGACAAAATCCACTGATAAGATGATGGACAAACAACTGAGAAGGATGAGTCAGGAGAGTGAAAACAATCTCAGCAGACCAATTGAAAGATAAAAATCGAATCTTGAGGCAAGAAATACTAACAAAACTCAAAAAATAGGCTAAAATTCAATCCTATAGGATTCAATGCATCTGTTTAGCTATAATCTACACTAAACAAGGGTTGGCATACCTGTGACAAAAGAAACAAGCACCAATCAGCATGATTGTTCAAGAAAAAGAATCACCAAGCTAGAAAAACATGGGAAAATATAAAAACCACTAAGAAAAGGTTATAATTGACACTCTTGGACTGAACAAGATGGCTGAAAACAGTCAGACAGGCAAGACAAAGTATAAAAAATATGAAACAACCAAATTCAACTTGACAAGAAAAACACTAGATGAGAAACAAGTGATGATAAAACACATTTTTCCCCGGCTGAGTTGCCAAATTGTTGTGTTGGTAAATCCCCTCTACAGATAGAGGCAATCCCTCTAGCCCTAGGGTGATTCTAGTAGAAAGGGAGCATGCTAATGCTTGTATTCCTAGTCTATGAATGAAACTGAGTCAGGATAGATGTCCTACCTTTGTTCCAACGTAGTTGTCATAGCTTTCGCAGCAGTCTCCTGATCTTCTTCGTGACACATCGTGGTCCTTCAGTGGTAATTTTTAGGTTCCTGCACAAGGATTAGAGAACGATAGCAGCATACAAAAACATACTTGCATTCATAACTATATAATTGGTCAAGAAGAATTAAACATATTGCACAAGATTAATCATATAAAACGCAAAACAGTTTCCAAAACATTAATCATGTATTAATAAGGAGAGAGAAATATTTTACAACCAAAAGAGCCTTGACATTGCAGCCTCCTTTAGTGGGTCCAGTCAAATGTGTCTCAAGCATTCGTCAGGGAATTGGAATTGGTGAGGAAATAAGCCTAGAATCTCTCTCTCGACAATGGATCTCTCTCTGCTCTATCTCACACCAACTATATTTAGACTGTTTAGCTATTCAACCATTTCAGCTAGCTGTAACTATGTGAGAGAGATGTATTTATAGGAGAGGAGGAGTGGGTTTGGGATCCCTCATATGGTGGAAGGGAGATCTTATCCTTTGGGGAGTTGCTCAAAAGTAGGAAACAAGAAGCCAAAGGAAGGTCCTCGGCGTTATTCAGTCGAACAACCCATGTTGACAACGCTCATGAAGTAGTTGGGAATGGAAACTTCGCTTCTAAAAAAACTTTCCAAAAACAGCTCGGCACAGGCTATCCACTGAGATAGAGTGCCAATGGGCATGAGGCCTAGTCTTAATTTATGTATGGGCGTGAGGCCATAACTTCCTGCCAGCGCTGACCCAAAATCATTTGTTATTTAGAGTCTTCACCAAGAATAGTCAACAGAGAAAAATTTCTTCTCATGCCAAGGAATGCAATGAAAATTTTTTCAATGTATGACAATATACAGAGTCATGGAAATGGTCCTCCAATGTGTGGGATGGGGATTGCAGGGACGGTGACAAAATACTATGTAAAAACAAAGCCTCCCAAAATAGGGAGGTGTGATCCAGTTTGGATCATTATATTTTTTTTTCATCCATCTTAATGAATTCAAAGTGGAAAAAGTGGAGTTGTCAGCTCACAGGGTCGTTTTTACCAGTGAGATGCAATTTGACAAAATGGGGTCTGAAACCTTCTAGGATCATTTTGAGGAATCAAATGACATTTCTTGGGGGTAAAAATTTTCCATTTTAGTGCATCAACATTTCGTGTTGTTCTACACATATGTATCTTGCTAATAGTGCAAGAAGCACATTAATGAGAGTCTACATGAAACATTTATGCCACTCAGAAGTTGACCTTTCACTTTTCACATGTATAATTTGGGAGGATTCGATGCCAGCCCCCATTATTCATGAAAAATGGATAGGCGTGTGTTTGTGACACAAAATTATCTAGAAAATAATATATTGTATCTCTATTTAAGGGTTGATGTAGTCAAAATTAGCCACTAGTAGGCTATTAGGTTATGTAATAACTAGGCCACTAGGAGGAAGAGGCAGTCCATTTATTTCGAGAGAATTTTGTTCCATTGTTGAGAAAAGATATCCAGGAGAGATTTGAGGTAGAGAACATAGAGAGGATTTGTGCATTGTAGTAGCCCATGGGCCACATGATTCACGTCTTTATACCTACAACCATATTTTCTAGAAAAGGAAAGAGAGTGAACCAAACTCACCTTCCATCTCGGTTTTCTCCCGAAAAGGTTTCCTAGAGCATATATTTTGTATTTTGTGTGTGTGTCAACTTATTTTATCATTCTCTACTTTTTTTCATAATTTTCATTCACATGCATGCACTAAATATAGTTAAATTTACATAAACAAAGGTTTAATATAACTGTAATAGTGTAGATTTTTCATATTTCTAATATACTATTATCATATTAGTTGTGACGAACTGTCTAGTAAAATATCTATGAAAGTTCACAAATATTTTTGGTATCAAATAAAGTTTCTTTTGGTATTTTTGGAGGTTGCAAGAATATATATCGACTAGGACAAAAATCGTGAAGCCCTAATCATGGTTGACGATTATGTAAATGAACGTCGTGATTCTGCAGAGGTTAGGTTTACGGGGTTGGAAAAACAATTCACGGATATAAACTGCAATGAAAACGTCCTCGTAGTAGCCTTGAATAGGAAGTTTGGGATATTTGGAGAAGACGGGGGTTCAAATGCAGAGGAAAAATAAGAATGGGGATCAGAAACTCGAGGAGAAATAGAGAACCATTTGAAGAAATGACCTAAAAAATATTAACCAAAATCAAGTTTTATAAACCAATCACAGTCCCAGTTTCAAATGGAAGAAAATTTTGATGCCAACCAATACCATGGTGAGTTCTACACTCTACAGTTGAACTATTCATTGTAGCAATTGGAAGTTTATCTTAGTGTCCATCAGGTCGAGGAAGGGAAAATGATCTCATTCATGTGGCTGAAATTAGAGGGCCATGAACTGAATTGGTGGGAAATCCACATGAAAACTCTGAGGATAGCAGGAGAACCTCCAATGACTAAGTGGAAGGATTTAAAAACCATCGTTAAGTTATATTTTTATCCCATTTTGTACGTGGAGGACCTATGCATTTGGTGGAATTACTTCACGAAAAATATCGGCCAAAGTGTGTAGGAGTACATTGCATAATTACTAAATATGGTTATCTCCAAATAAATGAGATGTACTCCTCAAATATTTTGGGGGTATGCACTGCCATCTACATGAGCAAGTGATGTTTCTCAAGCCAAAATTGGTGGAAATGAATTTTTTATTTGTGAAATACTTGGAAAACATAGGCCTAAAGATACCGCAGTAAAGTGGATTGAGGTAGAAGGAGAAACATGATGCTTCTAAGGATGGGAAGAAGAAAAAAAAGGGGGGGGGGGATAAAAAGACGATAACCACGGTGCACCAATGTAAATATCCTAGAAACCACTTAAACCACTACAACATTGATGGCCATATAAGGAAAAGTGTTGGACGTTGCATCCATAGCTAAACTAGAACAACAAAAATAAATATTGCAAGAAGAGGAATATCATTCACATGGATTCGAGCAACCAAGTTGAAATAAACTCAGATCCGGAGGAGAAGATCGTTTGTATGTTAGTGAAGAAGGAGGTGAATCTGAGTAGCCTTCAACAATAGGAATATAAAGAGATGAGCAAAATATTTGTATAAATAAATATATCAAGAAGACAAATATTGATGCTCTATTTGACTCACGAACATAGGCTAATCTCATTGTAGCAGAGCTGGTAAAAGAATTGGGACTAGAAATTTGTGATCGTCAAAACCCATATCCATTGGCATGGGTAAATAAGTATCCAGAGATGAATGTAACAAAATAGTGTAAAATTATATTTGCTACCATTGTTTATTTTTATTAATGAAGTAGATCTATATGTCATTCCTCCTTATGTATGGGGAGTCATGTTTGGGAGTCCATACATGTACATGTGTGATGCAATATTCATGAGAAAATCTAAGTAGTATCGGCTCGTCAAGGATGGAAAATCATTCATCATGAACACAGAAAAAGTCAAGTTAAAAAATTCACTGGTAAGTTCCACCCAAGCCAAGAAATTGATCAGTTCCAGCAAGAAGAATGTTTGATTTCTTTTATGAGAAATTCAGTCTGTAGAGGATTCAATAAGAGGCAAGGAATCACTAGAGGGGTATACTATGAAAAAAAACAATAATTGGAGGAGTTTTTACATACATACATAGATGTGTTTAGAGAGCCTAAAGCATTACCACCTAAGACATAATTATAGAAGCTAGTCAGGTGAAGACAAAATTGTAGTAGCTACCAGAAGAGGGTGTCATTCAAGTGATTACATAACCATGTGGGTAACCCATCATTATTGTGCTGAAGATGTATGGTACTTGGTGGATATGTATTGATTATAGGGAGTTGAAGAAATTCACACTCAAGAATAGATACCCCCTGCCCAGGATAGTTGATTTTTTGGATAAGTTGCAATAAAAAAAATACTTCCACAAGACGGAATTGAAGTCTAGATATCACTAGGTTTGAGTTAGATAAGAATATACCTAGAAAAATACCTTCAAAACTAGGTAAGGTTTCTATGAGTGATTTGTCATGCCATTTGTCCTATGTAATGCACTAGCTACATTTATGAGATTAATTAATGATGTAGTGTACCATTTTATAGATTCATTTTTTATTTTTTATTTGGATGATATATTGGTATATAGTGCTACCTAGGAGGATCATATGTCACATTTGACACAGGTGATGGAAAAATTAAATAAGTACCAGCTGCTAGAAAATATCAAGAAGTACGATTTTGCGCAATAGTCTTTGGTGTATCTAGGGTATGTGAGTGGTGGAGGAGATATGAAGATAGATCATTGCAAGATTTCTAGTTCCTATTAATGTTTTTGAGGTCCAGATTTTCATTGGGGAAACACAGTACCTAAGAAAATTCATAGCCTCGATTTCAATGGTAGCAACACTTATCCATGCCATAACAAGAAGTGGGAAGAGTTTATAGTTGGTAAAAGTTCAATAAAGGACTTTCAAAGAGCTAAAGAAGAAGATCAGGGAAGCATTAGTTCTAGAATTACCAAAATTGCAACAACCCTTGAAGTGGATATATATGCAAGCGGGTATGCTATGGGAGTTGGCTTGATATAGGGAGGAAGGGCGATATGCTATCATTCTGAAGTATTTAATGTGCCCTAGTTATTAACTACGCTACCTAAACAAGGAGCTCTATTCCATGGTGCAAGCTATGAAGAAATGGAAGCACTATCTGAGGGGAAAAGAGACAATAATCCACACATATCACCAGTCCTTACACTACTTGCAGGCCAAGAGTAAGCTAAAACAGACCATGCATTACAAGTAGATGGGTTTTTTACATCAGTTTCATTTTTTGATGAAGTATAATAAGGGAAGCACAAAAAATTTTCCACTTCAAGCCACCCATATCAAATATTATATCTTGGGGGAATCTTATGCACATGGATCCATTCACCCATGTTGCGTATTGAGAGGCATATTCAGAGGATGAGGAAATTAAGGAGGTGTATCGTGAAATGTAGATTCAAAGTTCTGTACATGATGAAGATAAAAATGTTGATTACCAATCCAAGATGGGATACTATACAGGATGGATAAGTTATGTGTTCCTAAAGGTGAGAAATTGAAGCTGATTAGAGAGGTACACACCTCCAAGGTTATAGGGCACTTTGTTGTAGGGATGATTGTGACTAACATGTAGAGGTATGCATACTAGCCCAAGATGCAAGAGAAGGTATCTAGGTTTATAAGAGGATACATTATTTGTTATACCAGGAAGCCGAGCAATATGAAATTTGGTTTATCATCCCTTACCTGTACCTACTTGTCCTTGGGAAAGCATTTCCATGGACTTTGTGGGAGGTTTACTAACAACTAGGAATGTACATGACTACTTGTTCATGGTAGTTGACAGGTTCAACAAGATGTGTGTTTTGTTGCCCTATAAAAAGACCACTAATGGGAATAAGAAGAAAACTTTTTCTTTGGACAGGTATGGGTGCACTTTGGGATACCAAGGAGCATCATTTCAAAGATGGATACAAGATTTCTCAGTGCATTTTGAACTACATTATGGGAGAAGATGGAAATGAAGTTGAAGATATGTATACCAGTACATCTACAAATAGATGGGCAGATAGAAGTAGTCAATAGGAATTTGGTGAAACTTCTAAGGGGATACAAAAAAAAAAATCTGAAGACCTGGGATGAAAATTTGGTATATACACAATACTCTTACACTAAAGTAGTCAACACTTCTACATAAAAGTATGAATTTGAAACTTCTTTTTGATATTTTTTTCCTTCACCTTTGGATATTCCATAAGGGAATCAAGGAGGAGTGAGGGAAGATATTATAGTAAATGCTTTGAGGGATGAAACATTTATTATATAGAATATTAGGGATATCCATCTACAAGTACCAGAAAAAATACAAAAGTCGCAGGATAAGTATAATGCTAGGGATGATCAACACAGAACATAGAAATCATTCAAGATCGATGATAAAGTATTGCTATAGTTGAACAAGGAGAGGTTACAAGGGCCTGGTAATAAAATTAAGGCTCTGAGGTACAATGTAATATTCCAAATTTTCCATCAGTTAATTGGAATATTAGAGTTATTAATTTTTCTAATTAATTAAGTAAATAAGAGGGTGTAGGGACCCATAAACACCATAGGTGATTAAAGTTCACTTTTAGTTTGTGTATGTGGGTTAATTAGAAGTATAGCTACATTATGGAATAGTGGAGAAGCTTATTAATGAAGGAAGAGTGGATATCATGCATCATTAATTAGAAGATCATGGAGATAGTGGAGGAGTCAAAGTAAGATCAAGGAGGAAAAGTAAGTTCATAGAGAAATAATGATGAAGTGATGGAGGAAGTGGTGCATTAAATGCACACATGATAGAGAGATTGTAAACTAAATCCAGAGATGATGGAGATAATGGAGAGACAACGCAGTATTCATGGAGGCTAGTGGCCACATGTACAATGTAATTATGAGGTGGGCCAAGGCTAGCGGAGGCTCACAAAGCATAAAAGGAAGATGAAGGTAACCATAGAAACCAGATTTTAGATCTAGATTTTTCAATTGAAATTTCTATGCTTGCTTCAGCTGTTTAGCTAATTCTGTAGTGTTGTTTAGCACACGGGTGCTTCTGAGCAGAAATCCCACCCTTACCCATGCAGGACTTCGAGTGCCTACTATGGGAAGGTTAGTTTGAGCTGCCATACATCATCAGGAATTGGTGCCACATTCAAACCCTCTCTATAACACATTCAGTCTTAGGAATTACGCATTCCTGCTTGACGATTTGAGAGGAGGAGGTTATTTCTAGCATTTTTAGCTAGGAAACTGGTTGAGGATTCATAATTTCACCTTGGGCTTCAATATCAGTCTTTTAGGAGTAGCATATTGTTATCCAACATTCATGTCAACATTTCACACCTCCATGTAGCAACAATACCCAAGGAATTGCGTAGTCCAGTCCTGTAGATCTATTGGAGGAAGGAAGTTTCCAGTATTTCAGCTGGAAATCCTATGAGGGATCATCCCCTCACTTTCCTGAGATTATTTACATCATTATTGAGCTGAATTGAAACATATAGAATCAGGCTATAGCTTCAACCTCCATGACAACACAATTATTCCAGATGTTGTGTATTCAGCAGTTGCATCTAGTGGAGGAGGAAGGAGGAGAAATATATCAAGCTTATAGCTTGGAGATATAAAGGAGGGATCAGCCCTCTATGCATTGAGATGATTTTATATCATTTCAGAAATCTTATATTTAGTCCATGCAGTAGATCAACATACCCAATAGTTATATGTTGCAGGCCCTAAGAGGGTTATTTTCCAAGATTGTTAGATCTAGAAATCCTTTCTGGGTTATCTTGGGTATTCATCATAGAGGCTGGATCTGAAATTCGAGAATCATATGAGCTTTGGAACATCTATATATACGCATTCCTTTCATGCCAGTAGTTATATTTACACCATTTATAGAAGGGACAATGTAGTATAACCTCCAGTAGTCCAACAGTTACGCACTGCCTTTGATGAGAGGACTTTAGGGAAATTCTAGCCTAATTTTTTGTCTTAAGTGGTTCCAATTTTGAGCATTTTTGTACTTTTATTTCCACCTCCTATTAATAAAATGGCTTATATTTTCTGCATATTTTTATGGTGTCTTTATTTTACTTGTTCATTGCTGCAATTTCCATTTATTGTGTTTCTTTATTCTTGTCTATTTCCATTTTGGGATATTACATACAGTCCCTTTGAGACATTGGAAAATATGGGTGATAATTTTTATCAACTCAGTTTACCACCGCATATGCACATTTACTTTGTTTTGAATGTATATAATTTGAAAATTTATAATCCTTCCATGCTAGATTTGGAATAGGAACATGCCCTACCTTCTATGGATGATTTGGTAGCAGATGCTCAAGAAAAGTTATAGAAGATACAATTTTGTAGAAGAGGTAAAAAAATACAAGATAGGGGTAGCATGACATTTGGAATATTAGATTGAAGTGACAACTTCCATGAAAATCTAAATGCTACACTGAAGACAACGTGGAGGAAACATTTACCCACATCATTTAGAAAAATATTTTTTGGACCAAAAGCCTTGAAAAATGGGAAGGTGTGAAACATATTAGATCATTATACTATTTTTCATCCATCTCAATGCATTCATAGTGAAGAAAACAGAGGAAGTATCTCATGAGACCTTTTTTACTAATGGGACCGAGTTTGGAAAAACAATGTATGAAACCTTCTGGGAGTGTTTTGACCTATCAAATGATGTTTTTGGGGGTAAATATTTTCCACTTTAGTGCAACACCACTTCATGTTTTTCTATAGACAAAGATATTTATAATTTCCCAAGAAGCGTGTCAACCAAAGTGCGTATGCAAAAGTTATTCCACTCAGAAGTTGACCTTCTTGTTTTCACACCTACAATTATGGAGGATTCCACACCAGCCCCCATTATTCATGGAATATGTGATAACAACATGTTTTTTTATGTAAAATGCTCTAGAATATTCTATATTTTAACTCTATTTAAGGGTTGATGTAGTCAAAATTAACCACTAGTAGGCTATCGAACTATGTTATATCCGAGCAACTAGGAGGAAGAGGCAATGAATTTATTTAGAGAGAATTTTGTTCCATAGTTGAGAAAAGATAGCCAGGAGAGATAGGAGGTAGAGCACACAGAGAGGATTTGTGCATTGTAGCAGCCCATGTTCCAGAGACATTACGATTTTGTACCTGCAACGATATTTTTTAGAGAGAGAAAGAGAGTGAAATGATCTCACCTTCCTGCTGGGTTTTCTTACGAAATGGTTTTGTTGAAAATATTTTATCTATTGTGTGTGTGTGTGAGCTTATTTTTTCGTTCTTTACTTTGCTTCTTAATTTCCATTTGCACGCATGCACTAATTATAGTTAGATTTTATATCTATAGGTTTAATATAAATGTAACAATGTAGAATTTTTAGATTTATAATATAATATTATCATATCTATTGTGAAAAAATGTCCAGTGAAATATCCATGCAAGTTTACGGATCATTTTTGTAACAGGGCATGTTTTTTTGGGTATTTTTTGGCTTTTGTAGGGATCTAGATCAACGGGTTTGAATGTCATAACACCCTAATCATTGTTGATGAATGTGTAAATGAACCTTGTGATCCTACAGATGCGAGGTTTACATGGTTGAAACAACAAACTGCAAATATCAACCGCAATGTAAGCCTCCTCATGAAAGCCTTGAATAGAAATTCGGGGATGTTTGGAGAAGATGGGGGATTAAATGGAGAGGAAAAATCAAAACGATGATCAATATATTGAGGAGAAATGAAGAACCAATTGAAGAAATGACTCGAAAAAAATCAACCGAGATTGAGTTTCATGAACGAATAACAATCCCTAGTTGTAAGTTTCAAAACCTCCATTAAGTCACATTTTTATCCCATTGTGTACGATTAGAACTAGTGGATCTAGTTAAATTTCTTATGGAATAATTCAGGCCAAAGTGTCGAGGAGTACACAAAAAAAAATTCAAATGATTTCTATAATGTTGGTTATCTCTCCAAAGAACCCAGATGTACTAATAAAGTATTTGGTTAGTTTGCAATACCATCTATATGAGAAACTAATGTTGTTCAAGCCCAAATCAGTGGAGGAGGCTTGTGTACATGCACAATACTTGGAAAACATAGGCATAAAGAAATTGAAAGAAAGTGTATTGAAGCATAAGGAGATACAAGATTCTTCTAAGAAGGGGAAGAAAAAAAAACAAGGGGAAAAAGAGAAAAAGACGATAGCCATAACGAATTTGTGTAAATATCCTAGCAACCATTGCAATGACTACAATGTTGATGGCCATACCGAGGAGAAGTGTTGGAAGTTACATCCAGAGCTAAACTTGAAGAATAAGAAGAAAGATAACAATAATAATAATCTCAAGACCACTGAATTAAGAAACAAAGTTGAATGTAGCTTGGATGTGGATGAGAAGATGGGTTGTAAGTCACTATTGAAGGAGGTGAGTTTCAACATCCTTCAATAGCAAGAAGAGAAATAAATGACCAAACTCTTCCATATAAATATACAGGCCAAGAAGAGAGATATTGATACATTGTTTTACTCAAGATTGCAAGAGAATCTCATTGCAGCAGAGTTGGTTAATAAATTGGCACTGGAATTTTGTGATCATCTAAACCTATATCCATTGGGATGGGTAAATAAGGATCCAAGGCTTAAGGTAACAAAACAATGTAAAATTAGATTTTCTATGAGGGTTTATTTTATTGATGAAGTAGATCTATATGTGGTTCCCCTTCATGTATGTAGAGTCATGTTTGGGAGTCCATACATGTACATGCATGATGAAATATTCCTTAGGAGAGCTAACCATTCAATCACCATGTACAAAGGAAAGTCAGAATTTTTGCTGGTAAGTGCCCACCAAGCCAAGAAATTGATGACTTTTAGCAAAAAGTATGTTTTATTGTCTTTAAGAGAGAGCTAGTTTGTAGAGGATTCAATAACATGAATTTAATCCCTTGAGGGGTGTACTATGAAATATACACAAAAAATAGAGGATTGTTTACAGTCGTACATGGATGTGTTCTGAGAACCTGAATGGTTACCAAACTCCCCATTGCTAAGTATTGGGTTGTACAGGTAGTCTATTATAGAATAAAGTTAGGTGAATAAGCTATTTTAGCGGCTACTGGAATAAGGTCTCATTTGACTGAGTACATCACCATGTGGGTCACCAATCAGCATTGTGTTGAAGAAGGATGGGACTTGGCATATGTGTATAGATTACAGCGCATTGAAAATAATCATGCTCAAGAATAGATACCCCCTACCCAGGACAAATGATTTTTTGGATAATTTGCAACAAGAAAAATACTTCCCTATGATGGACTTATAGTCTAGATATCACCTGGTTTAGGTCAAAGAATAAGATATCTGGAAAACCACCTTCAAAACCAGGTAAGGTTTGTATTAGTGGTTAGTCATGCCATCTTTCCTATGTAATGCACTAGCTACATTTATGAGATTAATGAATGATGTATTGTGCCCTATTATAGATTCATTTGTTATTGTATATTTGGATGATATAAGGGTACATAGCACTAATTGGGAGGAGCATATGCCACATTTGACATAGGTGCTCAAAACATTGAAGAAGAAAAAACTTCTAACAAATCTCAAGAACTGTGAGTTTGCGCAAAAAAATTGGTGTATATGGGATATGTTATTGGTGTAGGAGAGATAAAGGTAGATCCTTCCAAGATAGATGCCATCATGAAATGGAAAACTCCTACTAATATTTCTAAGGTCAGGACTTTCATTGGGGAAACAAAGTACCTGAGGAAATTCTAAGGAAATTCATAACCTCATTTTTAGCGACAAAAACATTGCTCCATGCCATAACAAAAAGTGGCAAGAGTTTCTAGTGGGGAAAATGTCAGAAAAGGACATTCGAATAGTTAAGGAAGAAGATCATCCAAGCCCCAGTCCTGGCATTACCAAACTTGCACCGAACCTTTGAATGGAAGATAGATTTGAGTGGGTATGCTATGGGAGCTATCATGATGTAGGGAGGAATTCCTGTATGCTACAATTCTGAAGTATTTCATGGTGAAGCTCTTAACTACCCTACCTACAACAAGGAGCTATATACCATGGTTCAATATGTGAAGAAATGGAAGCACTATTTGATGGGAAAGGAACAACGTTCTACACATATCACCAGCCATTACAATAATTGGAAGCCCATAGTAAGCTACAACAGACCAAACATTACAAGTTGATGGGGATATTATCGTGCTTTCAGTTGGTGACCAAGTATAAGAAGCAAAGAAAAAAAAATTTGGCAGACATGGTTGGAAGGAAACCCACATCAAATATTATGGCTTTGGGATTGTTATGTAGATGGATCCATTGACCCATGATGCATGCCGATAGGCATATTCATAGGATGAATACTTCAAGGAGATGTATTAGTAGTTGTAGAGTTAGATTCATGTGCATGATGGAAATAACACCCTTTAATAACATCTCCTAAATGGTTTACTCTACATGCTCGATAATTTATCTATTTATAAAGGTGAGCGATTGTAGTTGATTATATAATCTCACAACTCCATGGTTGCAGGGAAATTTTGTGTAGTGAAGACTGTGGCTAACATGCAAATGTATGTGTACTGGACCAAGATGCAAGTGTAGATATCTAGGTTTATAGGAGGGTGCATGATTTGTTTTACCATCAAGCCGAGAAACATGGAACATGGTCTATATCATCCCTTACATGTACCTACTCTTCCTTGGGAAATCATTTCCATGGTGTTTGTGAGATGTTTGCAGACAACCAGGAAGGGTATCACTACCTTTTCATGGTAGTTTACATGTTCAACAGGATGTGTGTTTTGATGCCCTGTAAAATTACCATCAGCGGCCAAGAAGTAACAAACTTGTTATTTGGACACATCTCGGTACACTTTGGGATACAAAGGAAAATAGTTTCAAACATGGATACATGATTTCTTAGTGCATTCTAAACTACATTGTGGGATAGGATGGACATGAATTTGAAGAGATGTAGAACATTCAACCCACATATAGATAGGCACACAGAAGTATTCAACATGACTTTGGTACAACTTCTAAGGGGATACAAACAAAATCATCCGAAGACATGGCATGAAAATATGGTACTTATAAAAAACTATTGTAACCTGAGTAGTCCACACTTCTACAGGAAAGTCCACATTTGAAACTTGTTTTGGATATTTTGTCTCCTTCACCTTCTGATATTGCATATGGGAAGATAGGAGGAGTGAGGGAAGACCTTAGAGGAAATTATTTTAGGGTTGAAAAAATTATAGAAAATATTAGGTAGATCCATCTACAAGTACAAGAAACACTACAGAAGACGTGCGAGAAGTAAAAGGCTAGCTGTGATCAACATAGAAAAGAGAAATCATTCAAGGTTGATGAAAAAGTATGACTACAGTTAAACAAGGAGATGCTACATGGGTCTGGTAAGAAAATCAATGATCTGAGGTATCGTCCTTTTGAGATACTAGAAAAGGCGGGTGATAATTCCTATAGACTCATTTTACCACAGTATATGCACATTTATGTAGCCGTGAATGTAGAGACTTTGAAACTCTATCAACGTTCCATGCTATATCAGAAAGAGGAATAGACCCTAAATTCTGTGGAGTATTTGGCACCAAATGTACAGGTAGAGTTGATAAAATATAAAATTTTGCAGAAGAGCTATATAACTAAAAAACAGGGGAAACATGACCTTTGGTAGTTTGGATTGAATGGACAACTTCCAGGAAAAGCTAAATGGTACATTAGAGAGAAGGTGGAGGAAATCTTTCCTCGCCTTATTCATTAAAATATTTTGGGGACCAAAAGCATCCCAAAATGGAGAGGTGTGACCCTTAATGGATCGTTATATTATTTTTCATCCATATCAGTGCATTCAGAGTGGAAAAACTTGAGGAATTAACTCACTGGACTATTTTTACCGATTGGACCTAGCTTGGCAAAACAGGGTCTGAAACCTTATGGGAGCATTTTGAGGCATCAAACAACATTTTTTGGGTAAAATGTTTCCACTTGATTACATCACAATTTCATGTTGTTATACACATATATCTTTCTAACAATGCATGAAGCATGTGAATCAAAGTCTGCGTGAATAATTTATTCCACTTACAGGTTGACCTTCTTGTTTTCACACTTGTAATTGAGGAAGATGTCATGTCAACCCCATTATTCATGGAAAATGGGATAGCCACGTCTTTTCAAATGAAAAGACTCTATAATATTCTATATTTTAAGTCTAGTTAATGGTTTATTTAGTCAAAATTAACCTCTAGTGGGCTATCATGTTGTGTTATAACTAGGCCACTAGGAGGAAGAGGTAGTCCATTTCTTTTGAGATAATTTTGTTCCACAATTGGGAAAATATAGCCATGAAATATAGGAGGTAGAGTAGACAGATTATTTTTTCATTGTAGCAGCCCACAGGCTGTATGCATTACTTCTTTTTACCTATAGTCGTATTTTCTAGACAGAGAAAGAAAGTGATGAAACCTCACCTTCCAGCTGGGTTTTCTCCCGAAGGGGTTTCCCATAGCATATTTTGTGTCTTATGTATGTGTGTGAGCTTATTTTTTCGTTCTCTAATTTTCTGTATAATTTTCATTCACATGAATGCAATAATTACAATTAAATTCAAAGATATATAGGTTTAATATAATTGTAATAATGTATAATTTTTAGATTTCTAATATAATATTATCATATATATATGTTGTGACGATTTTTCCAATGGAATATCCACAATAATTTACATATAATTTTGGTATTAGATTAGGTTTCTTTGATTATTTAATCGAGGTTGTAGGGATCTAAATCGCTAGGTTCCAAAATCATAAAACTCTAATCATGGTCGATGAATGTGTAAATAAATCTCGTGATCCTACAGAGGTGAGGTTTATGCGATTGGAACAATAGGACGTAGATTTTAACCAAAATGTAAGCATCCTCATGGGAGCCTTGAATATCAAGATTGGGATATTTTGAGAAGATAGGGGTTAAAATGCAGAGTAAAATTCGGAACAATGACCAAAATATCGTAGAGAAACAAGGAACTAGTCGAAAAAAGGAACCGAAGAAGATCAACCTAGTTTGAGTGTCCTGAACAAATCATAGCCACTATTTTAATGGAAGAAAAACTCGATATCAAGTCGTACCATGGTGATATTGATGCTTTGAATTTTAGCCACTCGTTGCAGTAACTAGAAGTTTATTTTAGTGTCCATCGAATCGACGAAGTTCAAAATATCTCATTCACGCGGCTAAAATTAGAGAGACATGCATGACTAAAATTTGCGCTACTGAATTCAACATGGCTAAAATTGGAGGGTTTTTCTTATAAGTGTATCTCCTCCAATAGTTTGACCACCTTTTCAACATTTTGGACGTGATATTTCCAAGAATTACTATAGATTAATATATCATCAAAATATACTAACAAAAAATTTCAAAGTAAGGGTTTTAGAATGAAATTCATCAAACCTTGAGATGTGGAAGGTAAAATAGTAAGTCCAAAAGGCATGAATAAAAAATCATAATTACCTACACAAATTATAATTTTTTTTTTGGAATTTTTCTTGACTTCATCCTAATGTGATGATATCTTGAGCAAACAACCCACTTGGTGAAGTAAATTTCTCCATGTAGTTCATCCAACGATTCATCAATGATAGGAACTAGAAATTTATCTTAATAGTGAGCATATTGATAATTGTATAGTATGGATACATATGTGATGATCTATCCTTGTTATACAATAATAATACTAGAGAAGAGAAATAACTTTGGCTAGGTTGAATTATACCTTCCTCAAGCGTCTCTACAACCATATGTTCGATCTCACTCTTCTCAACATAGGAATCTCTATAAGGTATAATGTTTGTAGGAACACCTCTTAGAATAAAGTGAATAGCATGATCATGATTGTGAATAGGTGGGAGACCTTTTGGAGTCTCAAATACCTTAGAATAATTGTGAAGTGCTCTTTGGAAATCTAGAGAAATGGATGAATTAGATGTGTGAACATCAAGTTAGCATAATTGTGCAATTAACCCTCATTGTTCCTTCTTTAAAATAATTTTCATTACATTAGGAAATTATCTTCTCAGGTTTCCCTATGATACCTCTAAGTCAATTTCCTTTCCTCCTTAGAAAAAAATCAAGAAAAATTCTCGAAAATTAAAACATATCATCCCCAAATATTGTAGCAATTAGATGCCTAATACAACATCAACGCCACAAATTGGAATGAAAATAATTGGATTATTAAATACATATTCCCCCATGTTTAAATTTATATTATGGAAATTACTTGATGAATTTATAGTTCTTCCATTGGAAACCATCACTTGAAACTTTGGCGTGAAATATAAAAGGAAATTCAAATCCTTGGCTATATTACAATGCCCGAATCAGTCAACACTATTAACCTTATCTTCTTGATATATCCTTATATATTGAGATTTTGAGGTGTGGTAGTTCTGTCCAATGTATTACAAGATATGGTTGGATTTTTTTCTTTTTTTTCTACCTCTGGGGTTGGTTCCTAGTGCATGTCTTCTTATTTTGATGTTTCTTGTTCCTTTTTTTCCTCATATTCATAATCTATGTAAAATACTTCTGTCTCATCACACTTATGACCTTTAGTGTATTTTCTATGATAACTATAAAAAATACCCTTTTATTTTTTTTTTTCAACAAGTTTTTTTGGAATTGACATTTTAGGCTATGGGAGTATAGGAGTGGCAACACTACCTTCATTATAGTAGTGAATGGTGGACCTCTTTGTTTCCATAAGTTTGGTTTCAACTTTGCGTGCCACCTTGAATGCATTCTCCAATGAAATAGGTTCCCAAACAAAAGCCTCATATTGGATGTTATCCTTTAAATTCCCTAGGAAGGCATCAATAAGATGCTCCTCTATAATATCACTCACCTTGATGCTCACTCTTTGGAAGCCCTCAATGTGCTTCATAATTGAAGAAATTTGGTTTTATATTTATCAATTTTCTAAAGAATTTATTACTCTTTTTATCCTCATAATGCACCATCTATTCCTCCTTAAAATATTTTGAAGTTAAAAGTTATTTACGAGAACAAATTTATAACATAAACACTAATGAGGTTTTAAATATAAAGCTGCAATGCATACCTTTTGTGTGTGTTTCACATTTTCTAGAACAATGAATTGTGCCATCTATAGAATCCATGTTACCGGATCCTTGCCATCAAAATTTCTCATGTCAATATTTGTAATATGGTTGGTCTTCAATTGAAAGTGTGAGTCTTTAAAATCATGATTCACATTCCTTTTGTTCTCATCATGAGTTTCATGAAATGAATTGTGAATAATAGAATCTTTTCTTGTAGAAACTTTGTCAAACATTCTTTCAAACCTTCCATGTTTTATTTTATGTCTTCATTTAAGAATTTTATTTTTTATTCCAAACCATCAATATTATATTCTATCTTATTATTGGTTTCTCTTTGTGATAGTGAAATTTGTTGCACTTGGTCCCGTAATTTTGATATATCATGTTGCATTTCTTCTTCTTCATGCGTCATAGTGGAGCTTTCAAAGAGCTTGATGGGTATATGTTTTTCATTTGAGAGGAATTTTGAAATAAATTAATGATATCTATTCTTCACCATGCCATATCAATCACTTCAAACAAATTTTTCAAAGAAAAGTTATGAAAATTTAAAAATATACACCTTTTAAGAGCTTGATAATAAGGCATGAATTGAAATTGTCGTATATTATGATTTTGTTCTCCCAAGGTCTAAAATAATTTCCTCTCGTAGCCCTATGTGTCTTCTTTCCGACACCATTAGTTAGAGTGATATTAGATTCTTCAAGATGAAGTTATGTCAGATATCCCATGATGACCCAATTATGGACTGTTCAATAGAGGGAATTTGGATGGTATGCCATCTGTCACTGTTTTAATCTTTGGCCCTAAAATTGATACACAAACAACTACAGTCCATGAAATTTCAACTACTTTTACAAATTTCAAATTCAATGGAATAAGAGAAATTTAAGATGAATTTCCTTAGAACACTTATTTTAGACTCAATTCTCGAGTATGAAAAAACCCTAAATTTCTTAGAGAATATCTCCAAAGATATAGTGAACCAAAGTCTAAAATTGTAATGAGGTGTTCATAAAGAGTTCACATTCACTTGGTATCAATTTGGGAGTGTGAAGCTTTGCTAAAGAATAGTAATAGTGAACATTCCACAATGACCCTTTTAAAGCACCAAAACCCTAAGATCTAAAGCTTTGATACCTAATGTTATGTAACGAAATCATAAAATAGAAGAAAAGATAGATCAACAACTTGAAAATAAGCCTATTCGATGGGAATCCTCTTTTTAAATCACATAAATGAATAATTCTTGGATGATTCAAATGACAAGAAATCCTTGATATATATAGGAGTGTAAAGGATCAAAATATAATCAGGGCATACATAAAATAATAATGTAAGGGCTCAACAATAAATATAATGGGCTTCTATGGGCACAAAAATAAAAATATGGGTGCCACACTAGTATTATAGAGAACTAACAAGAACCAATGTAGATCAATCTTAAGCATAGATCAAGAAATACCCTAGAGGGATCAAATCACTTGAATTAGAGTGCAAAACTTAAAAAAAAGTTTTCACTTTGTTTTAACAAGATAGTTAATATGGAACACACACTCTCTCTCTCTCTCTCTCTCTAATTAATTTTGATTATTAAAATTTACATTAAAATATTCTATGCAACATAATCATTAGTATAATTACACTAATTGGCATATATATTTCATTATTAACATTGTTTGTAGATTTTTTATTTATTTTTCAATAAATAGACATAATTTGATCTTAGTGGAATATTCTCCATCTAATAAACTCTTCTAGGGCTTTTAGTACACTAACCTCTCTTATCTTATCTTGTATATTACAAAATATTTAAATAATTTAATAATAAAGTAGAACCAACAATCTGTACATTTATTCCACATAACAATCATTTACTTGTCCTTTCCCATGGAGCATTATATCCACCTAGAGGGAAAGGTGTATCCAAAACAAGCATGATAGCATTGTATCACAAAGTACCAATTTCTCTGTATCTTGTATCTTGATGTCATAAGTGTGGTCCATTCTTTCTTTAATTCCTTTTTATTTAGGATTTCAGCTATGGAGATTTCATACTAGTTGATTAGTATAACACCATTAAGGGCTTTTTCATCACTAAAATCTAAGAGGATTATGTTGTATATTTGGTAACACATACCCCATTCAATTATATAGTATTTCAAAATGACAAGGTTACCTTGATGGCATTAGATATATAGGCTGTGTCAGTGGATATTGGTTGTTTCGTAACTCAAAACATTATAATGAATTTAAAAAATGTAATTCACATGAAATATTATATATTTCAAATAAAATAAAATCTACCATAGAGAATGGCCACAATTAAATTAAATTATAATACAGGGGCTCAAAAAGATTAATTGTTATCGGTTAGAATGAACACAATGCGCGCCTAGGGAATTAAATGAACTAAACAAACTTATATTTTAGGCTATCCGAAGGTCAGTTCAAAGTCACCCTTCTCACTATCATTCATTATTTTATGTGTGGTTTAAATATATCTACATGATTCTATCTATTTAGAATGAAAACCATATTTAATTACAACAGGCTTTCCAATTATCCCTCGAAGAACTTCGTTGTTGGATGGATGGGCTGATAAAGATCCAATTTCCATTAAAGAAATAACAACCAAATGGTCAATAGGTTAGTCGTTCCAAATGCCATAAGGATAGGGTTTCGAGGATTTCAATTATGGATGGGGTGATATATGTGATATATTTTCCTGAGTGGCAATGATATGTGGGATTTAAAATTTTTTATTTTCTTCGTTTATTTAATATCTTAATCTGACAATAAATTATGTTATGTGCAAGCAAGTATATAAATATACAATACCATGAGCAGTTATAATATTTTTTTATTTATATAGTGGGCATATCAATGCTGAAACTAAATGCACTTCATTAACTTGTTATAATAATTCTTTTATTTATACAGTGACCATATCAATGCTGAAACTAAATGCACTTCATTAGCTTTTCGTATATATATATATAATCGACATCATAGTGAACCAAATATCAATACCAATATCTTTGATTTCTAATACCAGTCTCTCTATCAAAGAAATTTATCTTCCCTTTCTAATAGTACTCCCTTTGTCAATAACATTTGAAAAATATTGTTTTATGGTTGATGAAAGAGTGTTTCTGTAACTTTTTTTCAAGTAAAGGTGATTGTCATGTTCTGCAGAAATGTATTTGCACAGACAATGATGGTTTCTAAGAGGTTAATAACCAGACAAATTCTGCATCCGAATTTGACTTAACATAACTTTAAGATATAAAGAAAGAACGAATATATTTATGCTCATTGGTTGTCATCCCGTTGTGATTTCTTTTATTGTTAGGCATATTTGCATAACCAGGAATATCAATAGTTTTAAAATTCATGAAAAATTTTGTTGGAGTTACATTCATGTTATTGTTTAATTAAATTTTTAGTTCGAAAAGATGGAACAACTCCAATCATAATTTATTAATATTTAAAATTTAAAATTTAAAATTAATTTTATTTATTTATTTATATATAAAGAATTTAATAGTTATTTTTAAAATGTTAAGTTATTTAAATTTTTCTTGATTTATATATTAAAAATCTATACTTGTTTAACATTTTTGAAAGAATTTAATAGTTATTTTTAAAATGTTAAGTTATTTAAAATTTTCTTGATTTATATATGAAAAATCCATACTTATTTATTTAAAATAATCATTTTTGGTATGTAATTTTAATTTGGTAATTTTATATTTAAAAGAAATTAGATTAATGTGTAATTAGTCTTGATAAAATTTTATTTCATATATTCCTTATATTTTATATATTTCTTAAGAAGAAGATTTGAGAATCTCAATCCTTAAAATTGTATATATGAGTGTGCTATTTCATTCCTACTTTTTTATTTAATTACTCACTCCTTTGATTCACCATTTCATGCCATTCATTTCAATGGCGTTTTGGATATGAAGAGTGTTGTATCTTAAATGTGCAATGAGATGAAGAATGAGTGTGATTATGGCTCGAATTTGGAATTTTGATAATAATACATGTAATTTCTTTTTTAATGTTTGGATCTATTTTCAAAAATATGTGACACTTATGATGAAATTTAAAAGAATGTTTTTATTTCGAGTGAGATACTTTGCACACCCCTAGAGGTTTATGTTTTTCAATAAGTTTGTTGGATTTGATCTCTATGTTATATTAATTTAAAAAAATATATAAAATATTTGGATAAATTTTGAAAAGTGAAAAAGTTAAAAATGTAAAGTATTTCATTTTTTTTAAGAATGATAATAACTAACTACTAGTAATTTAAACATAATATAAACACAATTCCATTTCATTTTATAATATGAATTTATAATACAAGATTTACACATATTTAAAATGAGTGAGACAAAAACCCTTTAATATACTTAATAGATTTAATAAGAGAAAGCATATGCAATCATATAATATCATTAAATAAAGAAGTTGAAATGTGAGATTTCATTCATAAAAAATAAAGGATTATATTTCTAAAATCCATGACTTTGCTATTATTAAATGATTCACATCCTTTCTCATTTCAATTCATCCCTTCTACAATTTTTTATGTATAGTCTAATAGTACATAATTGTTTCAACAATCCCACACTCCTTTTGAGTGATAAGCCACTAATACCAAAAACCTAAATATATTATAACACTAATATTACAAACTATAATATTAATATTAAAGCCTAATATATAAACCCTAATACCATAATATTAAGATTTATAATATAAATCCAATATTAAACTCTAATATAAATCCTAATATTATAAATCCAAATGTTATAAATCTAGTCAAACTTTGTTCACACATTGTCTTAATAAAAAGTTTAAGTTTAAGGTTAATATTAACAAGAATCTTATACACTAATAAGTTTAAAGTTTAATAATCTAACTAGTACTAGCATTAATGTTTAATAATTTTAATTTCAATATTAAAGTTAATACTAATAATATTAATAATATTAATATTAGTATTAAGATTAATTTAATATGATTTTGTAATAAATAATATTAAAATCTAATAATATAAATATTATTAAGTTTCATATTATTATTAAAATTTTATTAATTTTATTAATAATATTGGTTTATAATATTGATTTTGTAATATGGGATTTAATATTATAGTTTAAAATATAGGGATTTATAATATTGGATTTCATATTAGTTTTAAATTATTCTTACTTATATCATATAAATGAATAATTCTTGGATGATTCAAAGACAAGAAATCCTTGATATATAGGAGTGTAAAGGATCAAAATATAATCAGGGCATACATAAAATAATAATGTAAGGGCTCAACAATAAATATAATGGGCTTCCATGGGCACAAAAATAACAATATGGGTGCTACACTAGTACTATAGAGAACTAACAAGAACCAATATAGATAAAGCTTAAGCATAGATCTAGAAATACCCTAGAGGGATCAAATCACTTCACTTAGAGTGCAAAACTTTAAAAAAAAAGATTTCACTTTGTTTTAACACGATAGTTAATATGGAACTCTCTCTCTCTCTCTCTCTAATTAATTTTGACTATTAAAATTTACATTCAAATATTCTATACAACTGATTGGCATATATATTTCATTATTAACATTGTTTACATATTTTTTATTTATTTTTAAATAAATAGACATGATTTTATTTTAGTGGAATATTCTCCATCTAATAAACTCTTGGAGAGCTTTTATTACACTAACCTCTTTTATCTTATCTTGCATATTACAAAATATTTAAATAATTTAATAATAAAGTAGAACCATCAATCTGTGCATTTATTCCACATAACAATCATTTACTTGTCCTTTCCCATGGAGCATTGTATCCACTTAGTGGAAAAGGTGTATCCAAAACAAGCATGAGAGAATTGTATCACAAAGTACCAATTTCTCTATATCTTGTACCTTGATTTCATAAGTGTGGTCCATTATCTCTTTAATTATTCTTTATTTAGGATTTCAGCTATGGAGATTTCATACTAGTTGATTAGTATCACCATTAAGGACTTTTTCATCAGTAAAATCTAAAAGGGTTATGTTGTATATTTGGTAGCACATACCCCATTCAATTATATAGTATTGCAAAATGAAAAAGCTACCTTGATGGCATTAGATATATAAGCTGTATGTTAGTGGATATTGGTTGTTTCGTAACCGAAAAAAATTACAATGAATTTGAAAAATGTAATTAAAATCAAATATTATATACTTCAAATAAAATAAAATCTACCATAGAGATTGGCCAAAATTAAATTAAATTATAATACAAGGGCTCAAAAATATTAATCGTTATCAGTTAAAATGAACACAATGCGCGCCTAGGGAATTAAATGAACTAAACAAACTTATATTTTAGGCTATCCGAAAGTCAATTCAAAGTCACCCTTCTCACTATCATTCATTAGTTTATGTGGGGTTTAAATATATCAACATGATTCTATCTATTTAGAATGACAACCATATTTCATTACAATGGGCCTTCCAATTATCCCTCGAAGAACTTCGTTGTTGGATGGATGGGCTGATAAAGATCCAATTTCCATTCAAGAAATAACAACCAAATGGTCAATAGGTTAGTTGTTCCAAATTCCATAAGGATAGGATTTTGAGGAATTCCATCATGGATGGGGTGATATATGTGATATATTTTCCTGGGTGGCAATGATAGGTGGGATTTAAAATTTTTTAATTTGTTTGTTTATTTAATATCTTAATTTGACCCAAAAAAAATGTTATGTGCAACCAAGTATATAAATATACAATACCTATTGGAATATGTAATTCCTACTTGTCTTTAGTTGTGACTTTCTATGTATAGAGTCTGTTCCTATTTCATAGGTTAGCTAAAACTAGTTCCCTTATTTGGTGTGAGGTTGAGATATTCCCTCAACCAACTTATTGTGCGTCCAAGATAGATTTCCTATCTTGAGACTAATTCATGTATAAATATGTGTAATCTATTTGATTAATAATATAGTTTTGCATATTGACATTTTATCTTGGTATCAGAGCCATAAGGGCCTGCACCTTGGCCCCTTCTAGGCTGAGGGAAATAAGAGAGAAAATATAATTTTTTGTTTTAGTTTTTTTTTAATATTGGTTTTTCCATAAGTAATTGTGATTTTTCTAAGCGATCTACTCGATCAGAGCTAGATCTGAGCCATGGTGTTGTTAATTGAATGTGAGATGTGTGTTCGCCTCTGTTTGTTTCTATCAAAGACTAGCCCATTCTATGAGAGGTGTACGAGTGAGTTACGAGCTTGAGGAGCTCTAGTTTTCATTTTTTGTATGGAGGACCGGAGTCTCCAGTACCATTGGGCCACAGAGACAGCTATAGGAACGCTGAAACTTGATGGATTTGTGCCTGCGTGGACTAGTGAAGGCCAATGTCGGTGCCTGAGATTGGTGCCATCCTTGGTATCTGAGATCTATAGATATATTAAAATAAAATTATAGAGATGATCTGTCACTTGAAGATTGTTGTACTACAGAAATAAAGAAGTCAAAAAATACATTAGTATTGTGCCTACTAGTTCAATCAGTGGGGAAGGTGTACCAGACCTTCTGTTGTTACTTATACAATCGACACAAAAGTTGATGGAGGAAAGACTCATGTACATTAGTGAAGAAGAGTCTAAAGTGAAGAGACTGATAGTGGACAAGAGGATACAAGAAATAAGAAATGGCGAGAGGCAACAACGAAGCGAGAAGAAAGGAAGGCAGAGGCACTATCAAAAAGGAGTTTGCTTGATGAAGTGAGTGTTTATATGGATGCGATGCAAAACAAAAGATAAGGCTTCCAAGTCGGCAGAAATAGAGAAGAGAGCCAAATCCATGAATTGGGCTGAGCAGGCAACCCGCTTGCCCTGCTGAAAATGTTTTCTGCCATTTTTTTCGAGATGTCCTGGATCCGTTTCATCGCCTCTAACAGAGCCATGTGCTTCAGAGGTTTTATTGACCATGGCGGTGTTCACTTCAATTTCAAAACCAATTATAATATTTATCGAGTTTTAAGCCACTTGATTCAGCGTGGTGGATTCCCACTTGGGACTTCATATTCAAATATTCAGCGTGGTGGATTCCCTATTGGTCACTTTGGTATTGGCATTCGTACTAGACAATACTGGGGCCTACAAGTTGGAAGGTATCCTATAAAGAAAGTAGGGATGCCACAAGGGAGAGGTTTCATATAGCTTAATAGGTATGGACAACTTATTGGAGCTATGACAATATGTGGACTTAATTTATTGGGCCCTCCTAATCTTGAATGTATTGAAGAATTGAGCCTAGCTAACTCGATGGAGTGGTTTTGTTAGAATTAGCTACTCTAACAAATCGCACAGGTGAATTCAAGACAACAATTAGACGAGAAAAAGAAAGAGGATGTAAAGATACTTTGTGGTGGATAGCAAGACTAAAGTGTAACAAATATTAATTTTGTGCAACAACCCAACAATGACTCTGAAAATTAAAGGATGATGGACATGTAGGTGAAAGTTTGTGTGAATTAGTGTGGGTTTCTTAGAATAGAATCTTGATGATGAGTCACTTAGTTGAATGGTAAGCAGGTCTAGGATGGTTTTGTAGTGGTCATTTTATGTACCTGGTAACTCCAAGAGTTGGAGTTGTGTTGTAAGCCTTGTAAGGCATGTGTATCCCCATAAAGTTTGCGGTAATCTTAAAACCACTTTGTAACTACACGTTTGTGGTCAGCCATAAACCATTTTGCAGTGTCGGTTTGTGGTCAGCCAGAAACCATGTGTAACAGTGAAGTGGACTGGAAATAGGCCCATGCCAATGTTTGCCCACTGATGAAGAGATCCGATGCAAGGTCGCCAATGAAGAAATCTGGTGAAAGGTCATTGATGAAGGGATCTAGTAAAAGTTTGCCAAAGAGATCTAAGACAGATCTACTACCGGTGAGAGTTCACCAATGAAGGAAGAGCATGGTTATAGGTCATCTGATAAAACCCCGATGAAGGAAGAGCATGGTTACAGGTCATCCGATAAAACCCACGTTGGAGGGGGATCTGTAGATACAGACACATGTATGCAGAGATAATGGTTGACAGAACCATGTATACGAAGGACATCCTACAAGACCATCGATTGCAGTGGTTGGTACCCATGCATTCTGGTGGATGGTTGTTCCTTTATATGGATGTCGACATATTATTTTTTGTTATGTTTGACCACAACTAGATTTTGTGAAGTGATATGGAGACAAGTAGTCATTAAGGGGGAGTATTGGAATATGTAATTCCTACTTGTCTTTAGTTGTGACTTTCTATGTATAGAGTCTGTTCCTATTTCCTAGGTTAGCTAAAACTAGTTCCCTTATTTGGTGTGAGGTTGAGATATTCCCTCAACCAACTTATTGTGCGTCCAAGATAGATTTCCTATCTTGAGACTAATTCATGTATAAATATGTGTAATCTATTTGATTAATAATATAGTTTTTCATATTGACATTTTGTCTATATCATGAGCAGTTATAATATTTTTTTATTTATACAGTGGGCATATCGATGTTGAAACTAAATGCACTTCATTAACTTGTTATAATAATTTTTGTATTTATACAATGAGCATATCAATGACGAAACTAAATGCACTTCATTAGATTTTGACATATATATAGAATCAACATCATAGAGAACCAAATATCAATACTAATATCTTTTATTTCTAATACTAATTTCTCTATCAAAGCAATTTATCTTCCCTTTCTAGTATTACTCCCTTTTTCAGTAACATTTGAAAAATATTGTTTTATGGTTGATGAAAGAGTGTTTATGTAACCTTTTTTTAGTAAAGGTGATTGTCATGTTTTTGCAAAGACAATGATTGTTTCTAAGAGGTTAATGACTAGATGAATTCTGCATCTTATCCTAATTTGATTTAAAGATATAAAGAAAGAATGAGTATATTTATTCTCATTGGTTGTCATCCCATTGTGATTTATTTCATTGTTAGGCATATTTGCATAACTAAGAATATCCATAGTTTTAGAATTCCTGCAAAATTTTGTTAGAGTTACATTCAAGGCATTGTTTAGTTAACTTTTTAGTTCTTATATTTGAGAAAATATGGAACAACTCCAACCATTATTTATTAATATTTTAAATATAAAATGTTAAATTATTTAAAATTTTCTTGATTTATAATAAAAAATTTAATAGTTATTTTTAAAATGTTAAGTTATTTAAAATTCTCTTGATATATATGAAAAATTCATACTTGTTTCTTTAAAATTAACATTTTTGAAAGAATCTAATTAGATTAATAGTGTATAATTCCCCTTGATAAAATTTTATTTCCTATATTCCTTATATTTCATATATTTCTTAAAATGAAGATTTGAGAATCTGAATCCTTAAAATTGTATGTATGAGTATGCTATTTCATTTGTACCTTTTTATTTAATTACTCACCCCTTTGATTCACCATTTCACGCCATTCATTTCAATGGTGTTTTGGATATGAAGAGTGTTGTATCTTAAATGTGCAATGAGATGAAGAATGAGTGTGATTATGGCTGGAATTTGGAATTTTGATAATAATACATGCAATTTCCTTTTTAATGTTTGGACCTATTTTGAAAAATATGTGACACATAGTATGATGAAACATAAAAGAGTGTTTTTATTTCTAGTGAGATACTTTGCACACCCTTAGAGGTTTATGCTTTTCAATGAGTTTATTGGGTTTGATCTCTATGTTATATTACTTTAAAAATATATATAAAATATTTGGATAAATTTTGAAATGTTAAAAAGTTAAAAATATAAAGTATTTCATTTTTTTTAAACTTAAGAATGACAATAACTAACTACTAGTAATTTAAACATAATATAAACACAATTCCATTTCATTTTATAATATGAATTTATAATACAAGCATATTTAAAATGAGCGAGACAAAAACCCTTTAATATACTTAGTAGATTTAATAAGAGAAAGCATATGCAATCATGTAATATCATTAAATAAAGAGGTTGAAATGTGAGATTTCATTCATAAAAATTAAAGGATTATATTTCTAAAATCCATGACTTTGCTATTATTAAATGACTTCACATCCTTTCTTATTGCAATTCATTCCTTCTAATTTTTTTTGTATGGTCTAATAGTACATAATGGTTTCAACAATCCCACACTCACTCTTCCACAAAAAAATTATGCAAGTGAACCAAAATATACAAATCGCACCCTTTTGAGTGATAAGTCACTAATACCAAAATCTTAAATATATTATAACACTAATATTACAAACTATAATATTAATATTAAACCCTAATATATATAAACCCTAATATCATAATATTAAGATTTATAATATAAATCCAATATTAAACTCTAATATAAATCTTAATATTATAAATCTAAATGTTATAATTTAGTCAAAATTTATTCACACATGGTTTTAATAATGAGTTTAAGATTAAGGTTAATATTAACAAGAATCATATATACTAATAAGTTTAATAATTGAACTAGTACTAGCATTAATGTTTAATAATTTTAATTTTAATATTAAAGTTAAAACTAATAAGATTAATAATATTAATATTAGTATTACGGTTAATGTTAATATGATTTTTAATAAATAATATTAAAATTTAATTTTAACATACACCGTTAACTTCACATGGAAATGTAAGGAGATAAAAAAATTTATACGAGTTACTCATGGGTAACTAACCATTCACCATTAAATATTCCTTACTCATCATTACATAGAATGTTTACCAGTTCCTAATGTAAATTTTAGAATAAGAATAGTAAGCTTCTTCACCATTAACAACCTCCATTATAGTACATTAACATAATACTGTATGATGTAACCTTCCATTCATTTCATCACTCTTATAGTCATCACATACTTGCCATTATGAACATCATAACAAGAAAGGAATCAACATCATCAACTTGACACAATAATCAATCACATCGTTGAACACCAATATACCCTAGAAACCCATTAATTAATCACATTATTAAACACTCATGAGGGTGATCAGCCCTCACTCAATGGCTTATAAGGGAGATGATCCCTTAACCATCGTTTATAAATTTTACAAGGAAATATACAAATATCTAGCTTAAAGCCATTACAATAAATATGATACCATTTACCCTCTGATCTTCATATCTTCATATCTTGATGGCATGGATGTACCTACAATGGTCCATCGTACACTAGATCATCCAGTAGTTCGTTCTCATCTGCATGAACCATAATCATTTACCTGCCACTAGGTTGAGCATAATATTTTCTTTACATATATCACCATCATACCCTGCTAATCTTACCTTCAACATCCATTGATGTCAAGATTCATAAAGTATAATAAATCATTTCACATATCTATACTATAGTAGTTTCTCCATCTACTCATGTATATTCATGACATGCAAGTAAAGTACCTTGACATTCTCCCTTTAACAACACATACCTCATATGTGCTGGTTATAAGTCATCTCCCAAGTTTTTCTTTAAAATAAACTGATACATCAGTTAAGATATTTATGCATGTGATTTACATAAATTTAATCAAAATAGCTAACCCTTAAGCTATTACTTTTAGTGCATGGAATGCAAGCTAACATAACAAATGTTGCTCCCATGCATGCAAATGCATATTGATTCCAGAAGAGTCTCCCTAAAGGTGTGCTTACACAACGAAGCACATAACCTCCTTCATGAGTCTTCCCAAAGAAAATCTCAACACAAGTGAGCATGTAAACATATGTTTTCTTTTTGTAAAAATATGCAATTAAGAATACAAATACATGTCTTATTTTCCAAGATTATTCTAACAATCATATTCAATGTAGTTTAATACTACAAGCTATCTTTCTACATACAAATATGTATATTCTTTTTCAATAAAATTTAATACATATATTGCATGCTTATGCATGATCTTCTTCCAACAGGAATTAACATCATAATCATGATAACATAAAAATAATCACTTAGTTTGTTCATCTAAAGGAATATAAATGATTAGTTATTTTAACCATGAATTTATTAAATAACTTAACTTTACCAACACCATGGTAATCTACCCATGGTTTCATGAAATAATTAATATTTATCAACACCATGGTAAACTACCCATGGATTTATTAATTCATTAATCTCTACCACTATCATGGTAAACTATTCATGGATTTACAAAACTATCCATGGATTTATTAATTCATTACTATTTTCCACATGATTAATGAATATAAATCTGAGAAAAATTCTCTTTTCTTCTTCATCCCACATGAAGATATTTCAAGAGTTACATATTTTAAGAGTTACCGTTTTTAATCTATTCAAGAAAATAACTCGGATTTGTTCTCATTTCCTCTTTTAAAATATAGAGCAAGCATATTCTATTTTCTTGTTATACAATATTATTGAAGAGTTACCCTCTTTGAATCTATTCAAGAAAATCTCTTTTAAAATATAAAACATGCATATTCTATTTTCTTGCTAATATCATGAATTTAATATACACCTCTTTCAATACCATAATAATTATTTATATGCAACTATTGTTTGAACAATAAGAATACTTATCTCTTAAAAAAAAATCATTGGTCAAACCAGAATTTAGAGATGCATTGTCGAAACAAACAATAAGAATACTTATCTGTTAAAAACACATTGTTCAAATCAGAATTTAGAGATGCATTTCTTCTTTTTCACGGTATCCTTACTCTACTCCATACGCTACATAGGTTCAAGGCAAGAACTACCTCTCTCTTTCACGGTAACTTGGCATGAACTCCATGTGAGTCTGCAATAAGCGATGACAGGATTTGAAAGGTTGGCAATAAGAACGTTATCGACCACTCTTTCTAATGGATGGATTGATTGCGGATGAGGTACTCTCTGCTCTTATTACTCTCACAGTGTTTTCTTTTCGACGCAACCTAAATATTATGAGTATGTTGATAGCCTGCCAGCTCCCTTAATGGATTCGTATAACCCCATTTGGCGCTGCAAGCAGCCAGTTCCTCTGTGCTGCTTGCTTTCACTCATTTGGGGTTTGAGAGGGTTCATGTAAATATCTGCAATAAATGAAATACTGCAAGAAAAACCTACTTGAATTTTGGAGAGCTAAATAAAATAGACCTCATTCAATCTTACGGCAGATATTTTGTTTTCGTAAGCGTTTCTTATTCATACCAGAGCATAACGAAAAACCTTCTCCCATACAGCACCTCTGCATTTCAACCGATTCAAGAATTCGTTCATTTTTTTAACCGATTCTTGATTTTCTTGATCAAACAGTTAAACTAAATTAACGTAAATTTTATTTACAATGCTTAAATACATAGGGTTGAGTCGTATGTTACATTAATAATATAAATATTAATAAACTTTTCATATTTTTATTGAAATTTTATTAAAAATATTAAAAATATTAGTTTATAATATTGAGTTTGTAATATGGGATTTAATATTATAGTTTAAAATATAGAAATTTATAATATTGGATTTCATAAATTAGTTTTAACTTATCCTTACTTATATCATAACCAAATATTAAAACCTAATATTATAATTTACCTAATTTTTACTTATATATTTATTATAATTATACCGTAATTAATATTTATATTTATATTGATATTAGTTAATATGAACCTCTACCATACATGTAATACATATTAATGTATGCGTATTATTATATATAATTCAAATGTATTAATGTGATTGGGTTTAATGTTAATAATATTGGATTTAATATTAATAACATTGGATTTAATATTAGGGCTTATAATACTAAGATTTATATTATTGGGGTTAACATTAAGGTTTATTTATTAGATTTTGTAATGTTTAGTTTAATATAATGGGTTAATAATGTGATATTGAAATGGTACATAACGTTATCCAATATTGCGTTATATTGCATTTTATTCGACATCACATTGTGAAATTACAAAATTACGGTTTAATATTAGGCCTTATGGGGTTTAATGTTGGGATTATAATATTGGGTTTAATATGATAGATTATTATTTAGTTTATTATATTTGATTTAATATTAGCATTGATAACATTTGGTTTAATATTAGAGTTTTACAATGTGTTTAATATTATGTTTTTGTTAGATAATGGTTTTCATTGATGCGAAAGAGAGAATGGGTCATTTTTTTTTAGTAATTTTTTCATTCCTTTAAAAGGCATAATATTAATAATTATTCCTTAGCTTTTAGATGATCAAATCATTTAATAATAGTCCCTAAAGAGAAAAATGGTTTAAGCCTTCAAATGCAAAACTCGGAGTCAAAATAAAATCAAGGGAATGATGGTCAAAGTCAAAGAACATTTAAGGAAGGAGCATATCATCATGTAGCCCTCATAAAAAACATTCCCAATGATATCTAACACTCTGTCTAAACCTCCAAGTTGAAGAAAAATGAATTTTCAGATTTTTGATGCTCCATTTAGATACCCTTTCTCTGAATAAATTTTGCAATCCATTTACCTAGCTAAAATGTAAGTCTAACATATATAGATGGAAATATTATTATGATACATTTCCAATAGTATATGGAACTCCCTCTAACTCCTCATGATTGAGGAGAAATTATTAATTGAATATTCACTATACATTTTTGTAGCTACATAAACCATTTCAGCCAATTGACAAGTTGGACGAGCTAGTGGACATGTCAACCTAGTCTAGACCCCAAATGCACTGTATATAGGTGTGAGGAGGAGTCATTTTAGAAATTTCCTCAGACAAAATTTAGTTTTGTTAAAAAAATGAAGACAATAAGTGTTTCTAGGGCTCATATATTATGAACTCGAAGTGAGGAGATGTTGGATTGGGGAGGCTATCTATGGAAGAAATTTTGGCACTTTTTCAAACCATTTTAGGACAAAGTTTGAAGCTATTTTTGGCATCATTTTTGTATAATTTTGAAGCATATGTTGAAGTTATTCTTTTATAAGTTTTGAGGATATCTTGAAGTTATTTTTGTATAATTTTGGAGCTGACATTGAAATTATTCTTGGAGAACCTTGGAGCAGATCTTGAATTATTATTGTAGAAGTTAGAAGCATATCTTGAAGGTACTATTGTATATGTTTCTATTGTTACTTGTTCTTGTAAAAAAAATTTAGTATATTTGCAGCACCTCTTATTGACTTATCCTGATGTCTAAGTAACCATTGTAGTATATTTGCTAAAAGAATAAAGAAACTCTTGTTGAAGAAGTTCCGAGACATAATTAAAGGTCAATGCAAGTGATCTTATAGTTGCATTAAAGTTCAGAACTACATTGTCATAATCAATGGATTAGATCGAAACTTGTACTTGTTCTATGAGAGAGAGTAGTGGTTAAATGTTGTTGTAATTTGGTCATTGTAACTAGTATGAGAGCCCAAGAAGTTTTTATTTAATGTTTTATTCTATAGGGTGACAGGATGGTGCTAGGGAAGGATGTTATAGATTCCTTCACAAGGTTGTCACTTCCTTCTAATGGATGTTGATAAACTAGGGGTTGTAGCTCCTTTAAATAGTGGCTAGGAAATACCTTGGGGTTTTATCCATTTGAGTTGTAGTTGGTAAATGAGAAGATGTAGCTTCCTTTGTAATATACATATATTTTTCATATATATATTTATTTTGATGGGATGTTATTAGTTAATTTTTTTTATACTTAAATTATTAAAATTTATGAAATACTAATTCATCCCTTATCTCAATATTTCCAACATATTTAATATTGGGTATATAGTATTGAGTTTAATATTGGTGTTTATAATATAGAGTTTAATAATAATAGGTTTATGATATTGGATTTAATTTTGAGCTTATAATGTTTGATTTGATATTAACACTTATAATATTGCATTTATAATATTGAGTTTAACTTATACTTACTTATATTAAAACCATAATACTAATACCAAATACTAAAACCTAATATTTTAAAGGTAGTATTATAAAACCTGGTTATTAATTATATTTTAATTATTATATTTATTAATTATATATTTATTATTATAGTTATATAATAACTATTATACTATTAATATTAATTAATATAAATTAGTGTTAAATACCTAGTAATTATTATTGTTGTTGATATATGTCATATTATTAATATGGTTATATATATACTTGGTGTATGCCTATTGACACATATTAATCATATTTATTAATATAATTATTATTATTTATTTATAAACAATATTTACACTGTAATTAAGACATAAGGCGTTCTTATTTGAAAAAAACTTCCCTATCTACCAAATGTGTCCATGTATGACTCATTGGATCAAATGTTAGATGATTGAAATGTTTTAGGCCATTAGATCCACAGGTAAATAGTTTTATATTTTTTTTATAATGATAGTTTTTTTTCTTTTTTTCTTTTTAATAAGTTAGATTGATTTTAGGTGTATAATAGAAATGTTGTAATGTCATGTTTAACATTTTGACTATGTCAAATTACACAAAAAATAAAAATAAAAGTAAATTAAATAAAAATATTGACATAATGTAATGAACATTTTAACTAGGTAAAAATACAATAAAAAAACAAAAATAATAAAATAAAATAATAACTAACTATAAAAACAACCCATGGTATTGACCTTATTTGAAAACAACTCCCCTAGCTACCAATGGAGCCATTGTAATTGATGTGATTCTGTGTACTATTTTAATTTAAAATAGTAATTTGTATTTGTATTTTTTTAAATGAATATTGTTAAATGTGTTGTAATATTTTTATTTAAAATAGTAATTTATATTTGTATTTTTTAAAATGAATATTGCTAAAAGAATAAAGAAACTCTTGTTGAAGAAGTTGCGAAACATAATTAAAGGTCAATGCAAGTGATCTTATTGTTGCATTAAAGTTCAGAATTACAGTGTCATAATCAATGGATTATATCAAAACTTGTACTTGTTCTATGAGAGAGAGTAGTGGTTAAATGTTGTTGTAATTTGGTCATTGTAACTAGTATGAGAGCCCAAGAGGTTTTTATTTTATGTTTTATTCTATAGGGTGACAGGATGGTTCTAGGGAAGGATGTTGTAGATTCCTTCACGAGGTTGTCACTTCCTTCTAATGGATGTTGATAAACTAGGGGTTGTAGCACCTTCAAATAGTGGCTGGAAAATACCTTGGGGTTTTATCCATTTGAGTTGTAGTTGGTAAATGAGAAGATGTAGCTTCCTTTGTAATGTAAATATATTGTTCATATATGTATTTATTTTGATGGGATGTTATTAGTTAATTTTTTTTATACTTAAATTGTTAAAATTTATGAAATACTAATTCATCCCTTATCTCAATATTTCCAACATATTTAATATTGGGTATATAGTATTGAGTTTAATATTAGTGTTTATAATATAGAGTTTAATAATAATAGGTTTATGATATTGGATTTAATTTTGAGCCTATAATGTTTGATTTGATATTAACACTTATAATATTGCATTTATAATATTGAATTTAACTTATACTTATATTAAAACCTTAATATTAATACCAAATACTAAAACCTAATATTTTAAAGCTAGTATTATAAAACCTAGTTATTAATTATATTTTAATTATTATATTTATAAATTATATATTTACGTCGTAATTACACCGTAAGGCGTATTTATTTGAAATGAACTTTGCTACCTGCCTATGTGTACAATTGGTGATCGTGAGATGTGTTGTTAGACGATTGAAGGAAGATGAGCCGTGGATATAAAACAGTTAAAAAAACAAACATAACCCAAAACCTTAATCATTCAGTCATTCGCTGCAGAGCCGCATTTGCTACAGAGAAGGGGCAGCTGGAAGAATGGGGAGGGAGAGCTGTAGCTACAGTTGGAAGAACTAGCAACAGTGGTAGTTATTAGTTTGTTCTGGTAGTTTTCAGATTGTCTTTTAAATATCTTTAGTTTATTCATTGTTATCTATCTGATTCATGTTTTCTGTTACAGTGAAGAACTGAAGTGAAGAAATTTGCTGCTGAGCGAGTGCAGCTGCCTTGCCTCTGAGTGCTGCTAACTGCTGCGTTGCCTGTGACTGTGAGTGCTTTCGACTGCTGCAGTTTCTCTCTACTGGTGGTCACCGCTGCTAGGTATGGCATCTCTGTTGTCTGGGCATGTTCATAGGTTAACATCTTCAATTTCTTTCTTAGGGCTTGTGTCTCTGCTTCTTGATTCTGCATGAGAATTCTGATAGCCTCTCTATTCTCAAGATCCACTCCCAATTTAATTATTAATCCTTTGTATTCTTTAATTTGGATATGTTTGGCCGTAGAATTAATGTTTTCTTGTTTTAGCTGTTTCAAGCACTATTGCCCGGGGTGTACCATGAGGTTGGATTGGCATTACATATTTCACCAACACAGTTGGGGTCTTTAACTCTGTTCAGATCTATCCCTCGGGCAGTTTGTTATCCACTGGCAGCTTATCTGGCTATTCATCGCAATCGTGCCCATGTAATTTCCCTTGGAGCCTTTTTCTAGGAAACTGCTACATTTCTTGTTGGGATATCTACTACTTTTGTTCGGGTACTGACAATTCTCATTCATTTGGCATAGCAGCCCATAGGATATTTTTGAGAATGAGCCTAAACAGATAGGTAGTGACATTAAGGAGGCAAAGACAGTCTTTATGTAAATGACAGCTTAGCTGCTGGAACTGTTTTTAACAAATTTTATTGTACTCTTTACTCTGGCTCTCACATGCCACAACTCCAATTAAAAAGCGATTAAGCTAGCCTTTGATGTCAACATGGGTGAGCTCAGCTGGTTGGGTTTTTAATGTCAACATGTGTGAGCTCAACTGGTTGGGTTTTTAATGTCAACACGTGTGAGCTCAACTGGTTGGGTTTTTAGTGTGGAAACCCATTTCAAAATTTTATGATGAAAACAGATAGGTAGTGACATCTGTTTAGAAAACAGAGTTTGTGGTTTAGAATGCCTTTGAGTGAGAATAACAGATGTGAATCATAGGCAAGGGCTCCACTATTGAGTCCTTCCAATTCTTTCTAGACTTGCTTTACCAATAAAGTATGAACAAAAACGTTTGAATCAAAGAAACCCCATCCTCCATAGTCGTTCAGTTTAGTCAGAATCTCCCATTTGCACAGATGGAATTTTGAGTCCATGCCCAAGCTAGATCAAAGGAAACTTGATAGGATAGCTCTGATCTTAGATATGATAGCAGATGACATTAAAAATAAATGTTCAGCCAACTATTCTGAGGGGCCTTGAAAAGCTAGGACATCTGAAACAATAGAAGTAGAAGCTATATAGACATGATTGGCTTGAGATTCCTCCAACTCTTTTATATGCTTCTGCAACTTACTGATTTAATCATGCCTTTCCATAATCACTGCCAATAATTACTCCTCCTTTTCCACCTGTAGCATCTCTGTTGTCTGGGCATGTTCATAGGTTAACATCTTCAATTTCTTTCTTAGGGCTTGTGTCTCTGCTTCTTGATTCTACATGAGAATTCTGATAGCTGGTTTAGAATGCCTTTGAGTGACAATAACAGGTTAGAATGCCTTGCACATTGATGGATTACTGATAATTGAGGGTCAAATCTCTCTCCTCCTCAAATTTATAAAAATAAAATCCATTCCACATTATGTATACAGTATATGTAAACCAACCTTGACTAAAATGAGGCAGATGTAGGACCAGTCCATATAGTCATAGACCTGCAAATCCACTTTCATAACAATAGTTTCCTTCTTTTTGGTATGTATAGTGTGAATGCATTCCCATGCCATAGCAATGAAATAATGAATCAAACGATTTTTGAACAAACCAAATTTCTCGTAAGATATGTGTACAGAGAGGACATGAGAGATATGTCTCACTATCACCTTAGATATCATCTTGTATGTCATGTTGCAGATTTCTGGTTTAGAATGCCTTTGAGTGACAATAACAAGTTAGAATGCCTTGCACATTGATGGACTACTGATAATTGAGGGTCAAATCTGTCTCCTCCTCAAACAGATGGAATTTTGAGTCCATGCCCAAGCTAGATCAAAGGAAACTTGACAGGATAGCTCTGATCTTAGATATGATAGCAGATGACATTAAAAATAAATGTTCCTAGTAAAAAATAATTTGTTGAATAAAAACTTGAATAAGATCATCTTGTATGTGATGTTGCAGAGTGAAATCGACCTAAAATCCCGAAATTTGCAAGGAGTAGAACATTTCAAAGTTAGAGCTAAAAAGGTAGGAATGAGAAAATGTTTAGAAAACAGAGTTTCTGGTTTAGAATGCCTTTGAGTGACAATAACAGGTTAGAAAACTCTTATCTCATATATAATTTGTAACCTTTTGCAGCAAATTTGCAATAATTTGTTGAATAAAAACTTGAATAAGATCATCTTGTATGTGAACAAAAATCAAATTTGTTGTTTGGGTGTTTTGAACAAAAATCAGGGGCTCCAGCTGACTAGTGGGAACACTGATAATTAGTGGCCAACTAAACATGATAATTATTGTCATCTTAGCTTTAATAATTCTATTATTTTCTTTTAATGGAAGTTTTTTTCAGCCTTCTTCTTTTGTCTTGTATACTCCACACATTGCATGAGCATAATCTTAAAGCACAAGAGGCCCTTCGTTGATGCCCCAAAGATGGGTTTTCACCAGTACCTCTACCCCAAAATTTATGACCCTATCACTTCACTACAGCCCCTAAAAGAAAGTGAAAATTATATTTTAAATAGACGTAAAATAATGTGTCCTAATCTGCTTTGAAAGGAGCTTAATGAAACACGAAAAAATATTTTTTTTAGTGGCCTAAGCCTCCTGCTCCAAGTTAGCCCTAATTCCTTAAATGACAGCTTAGCTGTTGGAACTGTTTTAAACAAATTTTATTGTACTCTTTACTCTGTCTCTCACATGCCACAACTCCAATTAAAAAGTGATTAAGCTAGCCTTTGATGTCAACATGTGTGAGCTCAACTGGTTGGGTTTTTAATGTCAACATGTGTGAGCTCAACTGGTTGGGTTTTTAGTGTGGAAACCCATTTCAAAATTTTATGATGAAAACAGATAGGTAGTGACATATGTTTAGAAAACAGAGTTTGTCCAACCAAATCTGTCTCCTCCTCAAACAGATGGAATTTTGAGTCCATGCCCAAGCTAGATCAAAGGAAACTTGACAGGATAGCTCTGATCTTAGATATGATAGCAGATGACATTAAAAATAAATGTTCCTAGTAAACAATAATTTGTTGAATAAAAACTTGAATAAGATCATCTTGTATGTGATGTTGCAGAGTGAAATCAACCTAAAATCCCGAAATTTGCAAGTTAGAAACATTTGATTTAAACTAAAAGGTGGGAATGGAAAACTATTTAGAAAACGAGTTTACGGTTTATAATGCCTTTGAGTGACAATAACAGGTTAGAAAAATCTTATCTCATATATAATTTGTAACCTTTTGCAGCAAATTTGCAATAATTTGTTGAATAAAAACTTGAATAAGATCATCTTGTATGTGAACAAAAATCAAATTTGCTATTTGGGTGTTTTGAACAAAAATCAGGGGCTCCAGCTGACTAGTGGGAACACTGATAATTAGTGGCCAACTAAACATGATAATTATTGTCATCTTAGCTTTAATAATTCTATTATTTTCTTTTAATGGAAGTTTTTTTCAGCCTTCTTTTTTTGTCTTGTATACTCCACCCATTGCATGAGCATAATCTTAAAGCACAAGAGGCCCTTCGTTGATGCCCCAAAGATGGGTTTTCACCAGTAGCTCCGCCCCAAAATTTATGACCCTATCACTTCACTACAGCCCCTAAAAGAAAGTCAAAATTATATTTTAAATAGACGTAAAATCATGTGTCCTAATCTGCTTTGAAAGGAGCTTAATGAAACATGAAAAAATATTTTTTTTAGTGGCCTAAGCCTCCTGCTCCAAGTTAGCCCTAATTCCTTAAATGACAGCTTAGCTGCTGGAACTGTTTTTAACAAATTTTATTGTACTCTTTACTCTGTCTCTCACATGCCACAACTCCAACTAAAAAGCGACTAAGCTAGCCTTTGATGTCAACATGGGTGAGCTCAGCTGGTTGGGTTTTTAATGTCAACATGTGTGAGCTCAACTGGTTGGGTTTTTAATGTCAACATGTGTAAGCTCAACTGGTTGGGTTTTTAGTGTGGAAACCCATTTCAAAATTTTATGATGAAAACATATAGGTAGTGACATCTGTTTAGAAAACATAGTTTTTCCAACTCTTTTATATGCTTCTGCGACTTACTGATTTAATCATGCCTTTCCATAAGCACTGCCAATAATTACTCCTCCTTTTCCATCATTGATTCAAAGAAGTGAATAAAAGGCAATAAATTTATAAATTCTTAAGTGGGAATGAGAAATTGTTTAGAAAACAGAGTTTCTGGTTTAGAATGCCTTTGAGTGACAATAACAAGTTAGAATGCCTTGCACATTGATGGACTACTGATAATTGAGGGTCAAATCTGTCTCCTCCTCAAATTTATAAAAATAAAATCCATTCCACATTATGTATACAGTATATGTAAACCAATGTTGACTAAAATGAGGCAGATGTAGGACCAGTCCATATAGTCATAGACCTGCAAATCCACTTTCATAACAATAGTTTCCTTCTTTTTGGTATGTATACTGTGAATGCATTCCCATGCCATAGCAATGAAATAATGAATCAAACGATTGTTGAACAAACCAAATTCCTCCTAAGATATGTGTGAAGAGAGGACTTGAGAGATATGTCTCACTATCACCTTAGATATCATCTTGTATGTGATGTTGCAGATTTCTGGTTTAGAATGCCTTTGAATGACAATAACAGGTTAGAATGCCTTGCACATTGATGGAATGCGTGGTGAGGGTCAAATACATATATCTTAATTTATAAAAATAAAAATCCATTCCACATTATGTATACAGTATATGTAAACCAACCTTGACTAAAATGAGGCAGATGTAGGACCAATCCATATAGTCATAGACCTGCAAATCCACTTTCATAACAATAGTTTCCTTCTTTTTGGTATGTATAGTGTGAATGCATTCCCATGCCATAGCAATGAAATAATGAATCAAACTTGATTATCTGATTGTCTTTTGGGATCTTGTCTTTCAGCTCATTTTTTATTTTTTTTCGAGTGGTTCATCTTTGATGAGCGAAGTTTTCTGTTCTGCAATAATTCTAATATACCCCCAGAAAACTCTTATCTCATATATAATTTGTAACCTTTTGCAGCAAATTTGCAATAATTTGTTGAATAAAAACTTGAATAAGATCATCTTGTATGTGAACAAAAATCAAATTTGCTGTTTGGGTGTTTTGAACAAAAATGAGGGGCTCCGGTTGACTAGTGGGAACACTGATAATTAGTGGCCAACTAAACATGATAATTATTGTCATCTTAGCTTTAATAATTCTATTATTTTCTTTTAATGGAAGTTTTTTTCAGCCTTCTTTTTTTGTCTTGTATACTCCACACATTGCATGAGCATAATCTTAAAGCACAAGAGGCCCTTTGTTGATGCCCCAAAGATGGGTTTTCACAAGTAGCTCTGCCCCAAAATTTATGACCCTATCACTTCACTACAGCCCCTAAAAGAAAGTCAAAATTATATTTTAAATAGACGTAAAATCATGTGTCCTAATCTGCTTTGAAAGGAGCTTAATGAAACACGAAAAAATAATTTTTTGAGTGGCCTAAGCCTCCTGCTCCAAGTTAGCCCTAATTCCTTCAGGTCAGCTCCTAATCAGATGTGGTTTTTCAAATAAGATCATCACTATATTGGTCAGGTCAGCCCTAAGAAAGGGCACCCTGCAATGTGTATTTATTATGCACTAGTCGTGGGATCCAAAAGGCACAACAAGAAGCATTGAATCATCACATATCTTCTGCTCTTCTACACAGGCCATGCCCTAAAGAAATATTTGAAGAAAGCCGAGATCATATAGAGCAAGCTTGATGTATTGGACATTGATATGAATGGTTTAAATCTGCCTCAAGATAATTATGGTTTAACACTGATAATTAGTGGTGAACTAAACATGATAATTATTGTCATCTTAACTTTAATAATTCTATTATTTTCTTTTAATGGAAGTATTTTTCAGCCTTCTTTTTTTGTCTTGTATACTCCACACATTGCATGAGCATAATCTTAAAGCAAAAGAGGCCCTTGTAATACCTCTAAGGTTATATATACATAGAGAGATGGATGCCCAGAGAGCGAGAGAGAGTCATGATTAATTGTGTTCCGAGAGTCATGATTTATACTGTTCCAAGTACCATTTATGGCACCTGTAATATCTCCAAGTGTTATGGACCCTTAAAAAACATCAAATATATTTTTTCCCATCATTGATTCAAAGAAGTGAATAAAAGGAAATAAATTTATAAATTCTTAAGTGGGAATGAGAAACTGTTTAGAAAACAGAGTTTCTAAACAGAGTTTTTCACTCTTTCCATTTTTAATTTTTTGTACCTTCCTTATTTCTGCAATATTTTGGGTTCCCTTGTAATACCTCTAAGGTTATATATACATAGAGAGATGGATGCCCAGAGAGCAAGAGAGAGTCATGATTAATTGTGTTCCGAGAGTCATGATTTATAGTGTTCAAAGTTTCTAGGCCAGAGAGTGTGGAAATGCACATGGGGGATGTTGTGTGGAGACACTCCCCAAATTTAGGGAAATTCAAGGAGACAGAGATTTCAGGGTCCCTAGCATAAGGAGGCCTCATCTCCAAAATTATTAAAAAAATAAAAATCTCAACAGAACAATTTATTCCATGGAAACTCATCAATATGAAATGGACTCTTTGCTTGCAATCTTTTTAACCATTTTTTTTTCAAATTTCCTGTTTGGGTGTTTTGAACAAAAATCAGGGGCTCCGGCTGACTAGTGGGAACACTGATAATTAGTGGCCAACTAAACATGATAATTATTGTCATCTTAACTTTAATAATTCTATTATTTTCTTTTAATGGAAGTTTTTTTCAGCCTTCTTTTTTTGTCTTGTATACTCCACACATTGCATGAGCATAATCTTAAAGCACAAGAGGCCCTTGTAATACCTCTAAGGTTATATATACATAGAGAGATGGATGCCCAGAGAGCGAGAGAGAGTCATGATTAATTGTGTTCCGAGAGTCATGATTTATACTGTTCCAATTTTAATTTCAATTTTATATATAGACATGATAGTTGCTATGACATTTCAGTATTACATGAATTGATGAAAAAACATCAATTTCATACATTTTTATAATGTCAAAAACCTAAGTTTTGTTTTCATTGTTTCAACATTTTATATGCCAAATTCAGAAAATAAGCTATCATTTCAAAATATAGCTTTAACATTATCTTTATTACAGCTTAAGATTTGGATTAAGTTTTAGCTTATCCTTAAGGTCCATTGTTAGTTGAATTACTTAATCTAAATTTTATTTTGAGACTTTGAATAATATTTACAGTTTCATATTAATAAACTGAAGAAAAATTGGCTGCCTACAGCCATCCTTAAATAACCATTACTACATTAGAGAGAATACTATATTTCAAAGAAAGATTATGATAGTTTGGTCAAAATTTCAATTTTATATATAGACATGATAGTTGGTATGACATTTCAGTATTACATGAATTGATGACAAAACATCAATTTCATACATTTTTATAATGTCAAAAACCTAAGTTTTGTTTTCATTGTTTCAACATTTTATATGTCAAATTCAGAAAATAAGCTATCAATTTTAAAATATAGCTTTAACATTATCTTTATTACAGCTTAAGATTTGGATTAAGTTTTAGGTTATCCTTAAGGTCCACTGTTAGTTGAATTACTTAATCTAAATTTTATTTTGAGACTTTGAATAATATTTACAGTTTCATATTAATAAACTGAAGAAAAATTGGCTGCCTACAGCCATCCTTAAATAACCATTACTACATTAGAGAGAATACTATATTTCAGAGAAAGATTATGATAGTTTGGTCAAAATTTTAATTTTATATATAGACATGATAGTTGGTATGACATTTCATTATTACATGAATTGATGACAAAACATCAATTTCATACATTTTTATAATGTCAAAAACCTAAGTTTTGTTTTCATTGTTTCAACATTTTATATGCCAAATTCAGAAAATAAGCTATCATTTTAAAATATAGCTTTAACATTATCTTTATTACAGCTTAAGATTTGGATTAAGTTTTCAGTTATCCTTAAGGTCCATTGTTAGTTGAATTACTTAATCTAAATTTTATTTTCACAGTTTCAATAATAATTACAGTTTCATATTAATAAACTGAAGAAATACTATTTTCCTATGTATTGTACAACATTCTTTCTAACACCATCAACATTTTTATGATTTAGTCTTTATATTCAACATAATCATTAGTTTTAATTTAACTAATATTTATATACAAATTATCCATAATTTTTATATATTAAAATTTAGATTAATTTACAGAAACTAACTTTTCAAGCAATAAATATAGCTTCATCCATGATTTCTAGGAAAAACATTAGTTTTACATGTAGGCATATTTTTTTAAATCACATACATTATTAATTTTTAACTTACATCTACCTAATAATGGTCCACTTCGGCTCTCTTTAACTTCTCATGTAGTTCTATAGGAATCGTAATTATACATCTAACTAAAAACAACATATAAACAATTTTAATTATTCTTTTATATTCCTTTTCAGAAAATAGCAACGAATCTTACTGAAAATGCTATTTCCTCCATGCTCTCGGGGAAAACTGATATTCAACCATTTTTACAAATCGTTGAACTTGAACGTATTGCATCAATGCAAAGTTCAACAGTACGATACCGCACTGCCATCTCTGATGGCACACATATGAAGCACCTTATGCTTCCAATAACTTACAATGACCTCGTTGAAAGAAGCTTGCTTCAGAAAGGTTCAATTATACATGTCAAAAATTGGACTACGTCAACTATTGGTCCATCAATGTAAGTTTATTACAAAATTTTTAATTAAACTTTACATATTTCCTTCATATTAATTTTCACTCTAACAATTCCTCTTATTACTATCATTTACCATGTAGGTCTATAACGCTACTAGACTTTGAAATTTGTACTACATTTGCACCTTTATTTGGTATTCGAAAAAATCTGAGTATCCCCATCACTTCTGAAGAAGAAGATCCGTCATCATCGAAACAACAACCTTCGTCGAAAAGGCACTGCACCGTTTCAGACATTCCTACTGCATCCATTACACCAGTCCAAATTCCAATCAAAGCAATAAACCCTTACCATTCAAACTGGTGCATAAAAGGATATGTTCAAAGAAAGACACCTCTTCGACAATTCCAAAATTAATATGGTCCTGGTAAAGTGTTTGGCTTCGACCTCTACGACGCAGAAGGTGGGGAAATACAAATTACATGTTTCAACAATGTTGCTGATTCTTTCTTTGATAAGATCCAAGTTGGAAATATGTACATTGTCTCAAAAGGCAATGTGAAAATGGCTAATAAACAATACAACCACTTAAACAATGAGTGGGAAATTTTGTTAAATGCTACATCTACAGTTGATCATGTTGCGAATGAAAGAAGATCCAAGCCAATGGTGCATTTCAATATAAAATCAATCAATGATATCAGAACAACAAACATCAACTCAATTGTTGATGTTCTTGGTATTGTTACTAGAATTTCCAATCCATGCACCATACATAGAAAAGACGGCTCAGAAGTTACGAAAAAAACAGTAAATCTTGAAGACATGTCTGGATATAACATGGATGCAATCTTTTGGGGAGATAATTTTGATGGAGTATCAAAAGAAATTTCCAACTTATGTGCTACAGGAAATAATCCCATCATAGTAATAAAGTCCGCTCGTGTTGCTGAATTCAATGGCAAAAATGTCGATACTACAACAAGATCAATTATTCTTGTAGATCCTGACATCGAAGAGGCTAATATCCTAAAGTCATGGTTTAGAAAAGAAGGTTCCAGTACAATTTCTACACCACTGACAAAAAAATATTCACCCTATTTTGGCCATCAACCGAAGAAAATAACGATTGCGGATATTCACAATATCATCCCCTCAGATATACCTGCATTCTACCAAGTCAAGGGGACAATAACAAAAGTATACATGGACAATTTGTACTACCTATCATGCCCATCTATTGTTGATAAGAAAAAATGCATGAAGAAACTTATTCCAAAGAATGCAAAGACATGGTATTGCCCTAAATGCAACACCGAAGTAACTATGATTACAGATACTTACTAAAGATAGATGTACAAGATCACACTGGTCAGTTGCTTTCAACAGTTGCTTTTGAAGAGGCAGCATCTACAATTCTTGGAGTTAATGCAAAGGACTTCTACTTGTTATCTGAGGATCCTGATGTGATAAAGGAAATTGTCTCCAAAGCAATGTGGACAGACCACATCTTCACACTATCAGTGAAGACAGAAACATTTAGAGACATACCACGCTTGAAATGTATTATCATCAAAGAAGAGAGCTTGCAATTCTCAACAGAATGCAACAACATCATTCAAGCAATCAATAAAATCTCAATATCATAGATAAATATGATTACAAGTACTGTTGCCTTATTTATAATTTGTATTATCTTTTTCTAAAAATACGTTTATAAAGAATATTCTTTCATACGCCTTTCCAAACATATCTCTTACTTTTTACTCATATATCTTCGAACAAAACATCTAATTGTATATCATTTCATTTAAGGTAATTCACCATACTTTAACTTCTTCCCTATTAACAAATCAACCAACTTTACACATTACATGTCCAATTACATTCATATGCATCTTTAAAATACTTAAATATAATCTGAAACATATTGTTATCAACTTGTTACACATCTTATTATCTCCCTCTACAGCTAGAAATTACTAAAACTTCATTTCAAACTTCAATTTCTTTTTTCCCCTTCCATAAAATAGCATGGTTATTGTCTTGCCAACTAACATCGTCACTCCATCTCTCTTTCCTGTAGGCGCATTAACTTATCGGAATGTCTAATACTTCTAATGATGAACGTGCGCGAAGATACTATGCAGCAAATAAAGAACAAATAAATGCACGCCGACGTGCAGCTTACCATGCTAAGAAAGCCCTCAAAGATTCTGAAACAAACAAAAGGCAAAAGAAAAGTCAAAATTTATCATCAACAACATACGATGGAAATTCACAATTACCATCAAACCATTCTCACTCCGAAAGCAATTCTCTTTCCCATTTTAGAAATCGACCATCTTCTCAGCAAACCACTCCACCAAATTCATCCAAACCTCATTCGCCACCAGCCTCCATTACACATGCTTTCAACGACGCTCATGATAATGATGTTCAAACAAATTCATCCATACCTCATTCAACCCCTCCATCCATTGCACATGCTTTCAACAACATTCATAATATTGCTACACAACGTGAATTCCGTGCAAGAATTGATAAGCTTGCACAAAAATCAGCATGCTCCATTTGTCTTGAATCCTATCCTGGAATCCATATCCGCATGTCAAACCAAATATATTGTTGCTATAGATGCTTGGCTGAAAAAAAAATTCACCGTTTTTCATTAGCAAACAACATGGACCCTGGTCCTCAACCACCTGTCCTGGCTGCTCTTTCACAAATAGAAGAAATGCTTATTGCTAGGGTTAACCCTATCCTCCAAGTAACACATGCACGTGGTGGCCAATATAAATACACTGGCCACACAATTTGCTTTCCGCAAGACATTACAGAAAGAGCATGCATGTTGCCACACCGTGTTGAAGACTTGGATATTTTAATCGTTACCTGTCAAAGTAATGACCGTCAAGCTTATGATTGCATTGTAAGTAGACATCGAGTTCTCGCCGCATTACAATACAAATTGACAAATGATCCTTACTATAGGAATGCTTGCATTGATAACAATGCACTATCATCCTTACCAGAACTCCCAACCGATATCTCCTCCTCCCTTCACCATTCCAATACCACAGATCCATCTTCCCAACTGTCAATCGAAACACCAATTTCCCTTACTGAAGATTCCATAGAGCAATACCCACACCATGCATCATCATTCATTCCAACTATACCTAATATAAATACAGAAATCCAAGAAATACGACATTATTTACAATCATACAACCACCATTCTGCTACTACAATCCAATGGCCACCAATAAGCTTATCTCCAATCAATGAATACAACACAGAAGGTTTACTCTCTATGGCTTTCCCAACACTATTCCCCACAGGAATTGCACTACCTAATCAACCAAGAATAAAGATAGTGCAATTACATGAATACGCACTTCATCTACTGCATTACCACGATAACAGATTCGGCAAGCACCCTCGCTTCCGCTACTACATATACAATCTGATGATGCGTCATCGCAATCAAGCAACAGCATCCTTCTTTGTAAAAAAGAACATTGAAGATGGATTCCCAACATCAATCCAAGAATTGAACATCCGATTACAACAATTTCCAGACGACAAATTGGCAGAACAAGTGATGCGCTTCGGTAGCTCTCTACGTGGCACAAGATCTTTTTGGCACAAAGCTAAAAATGAACTAACAGACATGATATCTCAACTCAGTTGCCCAACGTTCTTCTTCACATTAAGTGCAGCTGATACAAAATGGCCAGATCTTCATGCAATCATGCCTAGGATTCCACCTCCTGATGTTCCAGTACAACACAAATGGAGAAATGATAACATTATCTCTAACCCCCACTTAACATCGCTATATATGCACCACAGATTCACAATATTTCGTGAATTTATATTGGAGAAACACTTGCAAACAAAATACTACTGGTACAGGTATCTACTTTACCACATGACTTCCATAGTTCCCTATACATCAAGCTCCTTCTATTTCAAAATTTTCTATAAAAAAAACATCCTTCGCAGGTATGAATGGCAACATAGAGGATCAGCACACATCCATGGCTTCCTCTGGATACAAAATGCACCTGATATGGAGACTCTTAATTGGGATAACATAGAAGCAGTTGATTGTGCTAAAAAATTCTTCGACAAATACATATCAGCTTGGAACCCTCGACTTTCTACAATTTCCAGCCAATCATTTTCTCAAACAAATGTAGAAGACCCTTGCTTATTGTCTACGTCAGATATTCTTAGAAACAATCCTTTCAATGATTATGTCCAACTTATCAATTGCATTGAAAGGCACACAAAATGCACCGAAAACACATGCTTGAGGAAAAAAGGCTCCTCATTCGAATGCCGATATAAAGAACATTGGAAATTACATGCACATTCCTCCTTGTTCATTGACTCCAATGGCCAAAAAACATACACTCCCGCTCGCAATGATGATCGACTAAATACCCATAACCCTACCATCCTATCTATCTGGCGGGTGAACATTGATTGCCAACCAGTACTCTCAATCCACGCTGTTCAGAAATATATTGCGAAATATGCATCCAAAGCAGAAAAAAAATCCGAAACATTCCATGACATGCTACGTAGAATTGTACTCGCTTCACCCAATCTTGACCCAGCAACATCTGCATTCCGAAAATTCCTTGCAGAAACTCTTGTTTATCATGACATAGGAGCACAAGAAACCTGTCATATGATACAAAAATTACTACTAACATTGTGCAGTCGCTCCTTCTTCCCTTTAAATGTAAGCCAACAAATCTATATGCGCCTCCCAGAGAATAACACCACCGCTCCTCCATCACCACACTTCATAGATACATACATCCATCGACCATCTCCCTTAGAATCCACATCACTTATAGAAACAACAAGATCATGGTCATATGATCCCCGTCGTAAGACAAACAAATGGAAACAAAGACCCCAACAAGCAATTCTTCGTATCATACCACGCTATTCCTCAATTCCATCAACGACCAACTCTTCTTATGATGACTTCTGTAGAGTTGAACTTATGCTTTACAAACCATTTCGCCATATCGCGACTGACATAGGAAATTCTGCTGAAGAATTTATCAGAAATTGGGAAGCATTTCGTCCATTTTACAAACTATGGCATCAACACAGGACACTATCTGATATCGATCCTCCTGCAAATGAAAACACAACTACTGAAGAATTCCATCCTCCAGAAACGATGGACCTAAACGAATGGGAATTACTCTCTCAGTTGTACCCTACAGATGAACTACTCATAAATGACATTCAAATGCTTGGTCTTCGTGGTTTGGATGATAGCCATAACTGGAATGATACAACTATTCCATTGCATCTCCAAGAAATAGGCACACAATTCATTGAGAATACTCGCTCTGTCCATCGCATTATTCAAAAAAATATAGATACTCTACTGTCCCTCAGCTCATTTTCTTCAATGCAAAAAAAAGCTCTGGATATTATTCGTGCTCACTCCATTTAGAAGGATATCTTACCTGCTCTGCGAATGATAATACAAGGCACTACTGGAACTGGGAAATCCCTTCTTATAAATTGCATCAGAGAAATGCTCATAGCACTTGCTGGCTCAGAACCTTCACCAATCATGCTCCTAGCCCCTATAGGTGTTGCAACATTCAACATACAAGCATCGACAATCCATTCTGCTCTCCATCTTCCAATAAAATATCTTACACCATTACAAGGCAGTGCTCTTGCAAAATTTCAAGAAGAGCTTAAGCATATTAGGTACATATTAATCAATGAAATGATCTTCATCGGACCTAATATTCTTCACCAGGTTGATCAACGGCTTCGTGAGGCATTTCCATCAAAAATAAACTTACCATTCGGTGGTTGCTCGATTATATTAGTTGGTGATCTCGGCCAGTTACCACCCGTCCAAGACATACCACTATATGCAGGGACAAGTCATGGAACCGCATTGTGGAACACATTCACAACAGTCATCACATTGGACAAAATATTTCATCAACAAGGTCAAAGTAGTGCTCAGGTTCTTTTCAGAAACGTCCTCCAAAACATTAGAAATGCAAATCCAACAATTGAGGACTACAACATCCTTATGACGTGAACAGACTCTTTCTTGTCTGCAGCTGAAATACAGTCCTTCCATGATTCTATACATCTATTTCCAACAAACGCTCAAACATTGGACCACAACAAGAAAATGATCAAATCTTTAAACACTCCAGTTGCAAGATCAATCACAGAGGATGACAACACATACTCTACATTCTCTTCAGAAGAAGAGCAATTACAGCGAATTGTATACCTTTGCAAAGGACAAAAACTAATGTTGACTTCCAACCTTTGGGTTTCAGCAGGGCTTGTTAATGGTTCCCTCGGGGAAATCATATCCATCTTCTACAAAGAAGCAACTTCACCTCCACAGCTTCCAACATTTGTAGTCGTTGAATTTCCAAAATACATCGGCCCTGCTTGGGATGAAACAAACCCCACTCACTTGCCGATTCTTGCAATAAAAAGAAATGGTCGCACACAAATTCCACTCAAAATGGCTTGGGCTTTAACTATACATAAATCTCAAGGTATGACTCTGCCACAAGCAACGATAGACATTGGAAAAACTGAATGACAAGGCCTCACATTTACAGCAATTTCAAGAGTCCCTTCACTACAGAATCTCTGAATTTTCCCTGCATTCAGTTTTGACCGTTTCATGAAACTAAAAGACAACAAAAATATTGCTCGCAGAAAACAAGCAGAAGAACGTCTTCGTTCAATGTCTCCTACAGACGACCAACTCCATTCCATATGTTAACATCTCCAAAAGGTTTCCATATCATCAGCTCCATATTTCTTTCATAGCGTATCATTTCTACCTATTACCAAAACTTAATTCAGTCATTTTCAATACATATTTTACATTATTACATCTGTTTTATATTTCTTAAATATTTGCTTCTAACATTTTCTATCTTTTCACACAGAACATATCGACTCAAAGATATCACGGCTACAAAACCACTGCATTCCATATATAGCATCTCTAAAAGGTTTTCAAATATTATCAACTCTATAAATTTTTAAAAACACAACATTTCTACCTACTAACATTAACCTATTTTACTAATTGTTAATAAATGATTTAAAATATACATTCTTGATATAATGCTTACCTATTTGCATCTAACAGTTTCTTTGTTTTGAAACAGAACATATGGACTCCCTCATATCGCAATTAAATAACTACATCACAGAAATAGATGCAACAATTCATTCATTGCAGGAGATACAGAAAAGATTCCTGCCAGTCAGAAATCCAAATGTCCCACTATACAGACTGTGACCAACGATGGATTTATTAATTAAAATAAAATACAGTATCAAACGTATAATCCACATACATGAACGAGATAAATTGAGAAAATCAAGAGCAGAATGGCAATCAAGAAATAGGCATCTGCAATTCCGAATAAATCTCCAATGGTGTTTAGTCTGCCATCGATCGACCTGCATCTACGACTGAACGTTTCCATTCATATATTACAGGTAACTTCAATTTCAATTATTATAATTTCTCTACAATAGAATTCACACAAAACCTCATTGAAGTCAACTTGAACAAGTTATTCTACATTTTCAAATAAATATATATTCCTCTAATTTCTCAAAAAAAATATATTTCTTTGCAGGTTCCTTACTACATCAGCGTATCTCCTGCCTCTTCACCAACCTCAGCATCAATCATCCTCTTCATGATATACTTGTAGTCTTTTACAAAAAATACAATTTCATTGCAAAATACAAACATGCAATGTACATTTCTACAATTGCAAACTCTTCAAAATTACATTTCAAACATTGTACATTCTACAAATTTCACGTAATAGAAATAAATTGCCATATTTATTTTCAACCATTAAAAAGCAATCTCCATTTCAAACATTATACATTCTACATACATATCTCCAATGACATTATAATATAACTTTCTTTTCAACAATGAAAATGCAATGTCTATTTCAAATATCATATATTCTGTATACATATATCCAATGACATATATATATCAAAATAATTACAGCTAATCTCATTATACCACATTCCTTACGGCGTTTCCTTTGCAACATTAGGTGCAATTGCTAGTTATTATTATAGTTATATAATAACTATTATACTATTAATATTAATTAATATAAATTAGTGTCAAATACCTAGTAATTATTATTGTTGTTGATAAATGTCATATTCTTAATATGGTTATATATATACTTGGTGTATGCCTATTGACACATATTAATCATATTTATTAATATAATTATTATTATTTATTTATAAACAATATTTACGCCGTAACTAAGCCATAAGGCGTTCTTATTTGAAAAAAAATTCCCTAGCTACCAAATGTGTCTATATATGAGTCATTGGATCAAATGTTAGATGATTGAAATGTTTTAGGCCATTAGATCCACAGGTAAATAGTTTTATACTTTTTTTTATAATGACAGTTTTTTTTTTCTTTTTAAGAAGTTAGATTGATTTTAGGTGTATAATAGAAATGTTGTAATGTCATGTTTAACATTTTGACTATGTCAAATTACACAAAAAATAAAAATAAAATAAAATTAAATAAAAATATTGGCATAATGTAATGAACATTTTAACTAGGTAAAAATACAATAAAAAAACAAAAATAATAAAATAAAATAATAACTAACTATAAAAACAACCCATGGTATTGACCTTATTTGAAAACAACTCCCCTAGCTACCAATGGAGCCATTGTAATTAATGTGATTCTTTGTACTATTTTAATTTCAAATAGTAATTTGTATTTGTATTTTTTTAAATGAATATTGTTAAATGTGTTGTAATATTTTTATTTAAAATAGTAATTTTTATTTTTATTTCTTAAAATGAATATTGCGAAATGTGTAATTGAGTAAAATGTATTAAATTGATATTCTAATTTTTAAAATATTTATTTAAAAAATTCAAAGTATGGTGAGCTTCGCATTATTAAGTTTTGAGTCTGGATGTGGAGAGAATGAATTTATCTCAAGTCCCAAACAAGATTATCATGTCCCAAACAAGATTCTTCTTTCTCTTCTTATTCTAGCTCGCACCTTCACACTCCTCTCCGCCCTTCACAAATTTAAACTATAAGGCACAAGGTAGTTGTTGCATATAGAAACATTTAGATATGATAAGAAAAATGTCATACTCTATTGTAATTTTCTCTACAAATGTCTGTCACAACCATTTATGACTTTTACCATAGTACAAAGAATTTTTTATTTTTTTTTAACACACCATAAACACTACAGAATTCCATTTATTTAAATAAATTCATAGACTAAAGTTATAGCATTTAACAGACCAATTAATCTATGCTCCAGAACACAAATTATTTCGCAACCAGCTTAATGTATAAGAAATTAAAAAGGAAAATTATATGGGTAAGTACGCTTGGGGTTAATTGGTATTAATAGATGCAATTGATTGCAAGCGTCCTCGTAACAATTGATTTATGGCTCATTCTGTTGAGATCTTGGTTTATCCGCCGGATGAGACTTATATGTATGCTTCATGTCTATCCATAAATCCCATATCCCAATTGGAAATTAAATACCCCGCCACTTGGCTCCTTGTTCTACTGTCTGGGGGTACAGATGTCACCCATCAGATTTTTGGCGATACAATGAATTAGTGTTGAGAGCCAGCAGTGTGATCAAATCTCGATTTCTGCGGATATTGCGAGGGAAAAACGCCGAGGAGAAATCTTCTTGCCGACCTTGTCTCACATTACTGATATTCGTTCTTGGCACGCTGTTCGTCTCGGCTCCTATCTATTTGCATGGCTGTTCTTAGCTTGAAGGTAAGCAAACCACTGCTTAACTCCTATTTATCCTCTAGTTGCTTTGTTATAAGAAGTCCCAATGATCTATCTTGCTCTTACTCAGATCTTCTGGGTGTGACCCTGTAAAAAGGGTTTCAACTTACAGAATTACCTCTGTCAAACATGGCGTAGGTTAAGAGATTCAATTCGTATCCCGAAACTCCAGATAAGCTTTGCCTTTGTCCCTGCAGGTATGGCCATCTTCAGTATCGTTTAATTCATCTATAATTTTCTATTTATGATTGAAGTCTTCGACTTATGATTCGCTAAGCCCTTGTTTTATTTTCTGAAGATGGACAGGTCATGCAGGATTATCCTCCCTTGCCAGGCACGTTCCAGAGAAAAATACATTTTACTTCTTATGAACACTACTTGTCCATTTTACAACTTATCCATCATCTGTTTCTCAGAATTTTCTAACAAGTTTTTTCTCGGATTTGCAGGTGAGATGGACAGGCTAAACCTTCCTTCTACGGAGCGAAGTTCTTTAGTTTGTTCTAGCGGCTGATATGTCTATTCTTTCATTTGCACAGGTACTCCGCCGCCCACAATTTGCATGAAGTTGTGGTGTGCGTTTTAACTAGCTAGTTATTTGGATTACCGGTTACCAAGTCTAGGATTTATCTAGCCACAAAGAAAGTCTGATAACTTCTCTTCTTGAAGCCTAGTCTCAGTGTGGATTTGAGTGTACAAGGTGATAAATTTTGTTACAAAGAACAATGTAATATATTTTTTTTTACTACAGACAGCTATGGCCAAATCCCTTGGCTATAGAATTGATAATCTAGAATATGATGTACTAAACTAACTTCTTTACGGCTCGTTTCTAAATAATTCCCTCTCCTTTACAATTATCAATTGCATAGCTATATGCTTTTTGTAAACCCCGCTTGACCTGGCATTTTTATTTAAGAATCAGCATGCTTTCTTGTTTGGGTTCCTTTGGGAATGTTTGCATATTGATGACAGAATGAAGGCATTACTATCGACCCACCTTCTTGGGGGTTTATTCCTTTGACACGGTTAATTCTATTGTTTCTTTTTCTTCTCAAACCACTACTAGATATGAACATGTCTTTAACAGGCCGATTGATTCTCTTTTTTTTATAGTTGCATTTATAAGAACAAATAACAGTAAAGAGTATCTCGTTTTACTTTTTCAACAGTAATCGTCTATCTTAAATTTTGTTATAACGTTGTATGCACCCGTTGCGGCATCCTGTGACTTCTCATAAATTTGACTCAAGATAGAATGTTATGGGTATCGATTCTCACTTCTTTCTTTATTTTAAAAATTTTCTAGTTCAACTTACTTAGACTTCTCGGCACCGGCCGTCGTTTTGGGCCGCGTATAGTCTCTGGTAAACGAACGGGAGAGGGTAGGGTTTTCATCCCAACCCCGCTCTACAAGTTCAATGCTGGGTTCTTGACCCTACCAAGAAGAGTTAGAAACTCTATTGGGCTAGCGCGGGTATTATAGTTTCCTGTCGCATGCACAACATTTAGCTGCTGGTTCTTTCTTGTTTATTCAACATCCATGATACTTCTTGTTTTTCTATGACTATTTTGTTCTCTATATTTTACGCTGAACACATTTGAATGTATTTATATATTTTATAAAACCCATTTCATATTCTTGGTCTGGAACTCCTATAACATACAAATACAGTTATTCCTTACATTTCTTTGGCCAACTACTTTAGAAACGAATCATATACATAGAAGGGATTTATTTCTATTAAGATTAAGTTTTCCGGGCTATCAGTCAATCACGGGTCAATTACCCGAGAGATATTTCCACATACAAGTATCAAGTGCCTAACCTTTCCTCTAATCATTTGATTAATCTTCATAGTAGTCTAAACTAATACACAATGATTCCTGTAACATAAACGTAACATCATAGCAGTCTAAACTGTCACACAGTAATTCTTATAACATAAATGTAACATCATAGCAGTCTAAACTGTCACACAGTAATTCTTGTAATATAAATGTAACATCATAGCAGTCTAAACTGTCACACAGTAATTCCTGTAATATAAAATTTAAGTCTTTCTGAAGTACTTATCTGGTAGGAAACGACTGCTCTAAAAACTGTGGTCCTCCCAACAATCAAGGGAGGCAATGACGTCCTCCGCTTGCCCCCTAGCTCCAGAATTTCAGTCGGTGCCACGGGAACAGTGGATAATCCTTCTGTTGTGACCTCTGGATGGCCAATCCAGCCATAGACAGACAATCTGGATATAAGGTTGCAGAAACTATTCTCAATTGTTCTTCCACCCAGCTCTAGATAATACTTCACCTTACTCTTTTCCAGAGAAAATCACAGAACCCCTAACCCTCTCCTGGGATTTCCTTTTATCCCTGGAGGTTAGGTAACTGTCCTCCAACTGTTCCCAACCACCTCCTATTCTTAGAAACTTTACCAACAGTTTAAGAGATTCATTTCCCTTTACTAACTCAGTAATTCAAAGTAAAATGGTGTTTCTTGTTGAGTTTCTTTTACAAAAATAAAATAAACACATAATAAAATAAACAAATTGTCTTTCAACTAAATTCATGCTAATTAGCTCTTAATGAGGCTGTCACATCTTCCCCCCCCTGGAAGTAACACCGTCCTCGGTGTTTCATTCCATGTCTACAAAGAGCTGCGGGTATGCTTCCCGTACAAAATTTTCATCTTCCCAAGTAGCTTCGTCAGGTCCAAAGTGCTTCCAATGCACTTTCACCTGGGTAACTATTCTTTCACGGAGTTCAATTTCTCTACGATCAAGTATGCATAGCGGCTCTACCAGAAATTCTCCATCCGGTTCTACCTGAATGTTTTGCCAATGAATTACATGTTTTTCATCGTGTACATATCGCTTTAACAAAGATACATGGAATACATTGTGTACTTTAATATGACTAGGCAAAGCCAGCCTATAGGCTACTGGTCCCACCCTTTCCAGAATTTGGAAGGGTCCGCAGTAACGAGGGGCTAACTTGGTGCAAGAAGTCCACCTTAAGGTACTTATTTTAGGCTTAATCCCGACATACACGTGGTCACCCACTCCGAATTCGCGATAATATATTTTCTTATCTGCAAATACCTTTTGTCGGTCCTGCGCGGCCTTCAAATTCTGCCTTATTCTTTTTATGTCAGCTTCTAGCTTAGCCAACATTTCTGGTCCCAATATTAATTTTGTCTCCGGACTGCTCCAGTTAATTGGTGTACGACACTGTCGTCCATATAACGCTTCAAAGGGACTCATTTTTAGAGATTCCTGATATCCGTTGTTATATGAAAACTCCACTAGGTGCAGGCAATCTTCCCATTTAGTTGGCTGCCGCATTACATACATGCGCAGCATATCCTCCAAAACTTGGTTTACCCGTTCTGTCTGCCCATCAGTTTGAGGGTGATAGGCAGTACTGAAGTGTATTTGAGTACCTAAACCTGAAAAAAAAGTTTTCCAAAATGCGGAGGTAAACTTAACATCCCGGTCTGAAATCACAGTCTTAGGTATACCATGCAACCTAAAGACTTCCCCCACGAATATGTCTGCAATCTGCACTGTCTTGTAAGTGGATTTCACAGGTATGAAATGGGCAGATTTACTTAATCTATCCACCACTACCATGATTGAATCATTCTGCTTCCTTGTTCGAGGTAAGCGTGTGATGAAGTCCAAAGAGATCACTTCCCATTTCCATTCAGGAATGGGTATGGGCTACAGTAGCCCCGCTGGGTGCCGATGCTCCACTTTAACCTGCTGGCATTCTAAACACTTGCTTAAATATTCCGCAATGTCTCTGCGCATACCTGGCCAATAATATATCTTTCTAATTTCCGAAAGCATCTTTTGGTAGCTGGGATGGCCAACATAGTTGCTGCGATGGTACTCGTCCATGATTAACACCTTGAGACTTGCACGATTAGGAACATAGGTTCTTCCGCGAAAATTTAACGTTTGTTCTTCGTTGCTTCCATACTTAGATGGCTTACCTTGCTCTTTATCTGTTTCCATCTGTTGCCATAAAAACTGGTATTCTGGGTCCTTTCGTGCTTCTTCCCTTAATTGTTCCGACAGCTGGATTACAAGTTGGTTGTAATACATTGCATAAATCCCATGCAATTTCCTACTCAGGGCATCTGCAACTCGGTTTTCTTTTCCTTTAACATGTTGTATGTCCATGTCAAATTCACTCAAAAAGGCATTCCACCTTACTTGCCTAGAGGTTAAATCTGCCTGCTTAAAATAGTTAATCAAACTGCTATGGTCCGTTTTAAGTACGAACCTTTTTCCCAGTAGATAATGTCTCCACATTCGGAGAGCATGCACTACTGCTGTGAGTTCTAGATCATAAGCATAGTACTTTTGTTCATGTTCTCTCAATTTTTCGGACTCATAGGCTATTACCTTGCCTTCTCGTGTTAATACTGCACCAACTCCCTCCTTGCTGGCATCAGCACACACCACATAGTCTTTGCTGGGGTTAGCAACCTTCAGCACTGGTGCTGTGGTTAAGAGTTGTTCCAGCTTCTCAAAGCTGTTCTAACATTCATTCGTCCATTTGAAAGGTTTTCCTTTCTTTTGTAAGGATGTAATAGGATAGGCAATCTTAGAAAACCCTTCGATGAACCGCCTGTAATATCTTGCTAGACCCATAAATGATCTAATATCTGCCACATTCTGTGGTACTTGCCATTCCATGATAGTTTTAATCTTTTCAGGGTCCACCGCTATTCCTTCAGCTGTCACAACATGACCCAAATACTGGATTTCTGATTTAAAGAAATCACACTTGCTGAATTTAGCGTACAGCTGATGCTTCCTCAGTATTTCCAATACTATTCTCAGATGCTCCTTATGTTCTTCCTCGCTCTTTCAGTAGATCAATATGTCGTCTATGAAGACCAGTACAAAGCGATCTAAAAATTGATGGAAAATGCCATTCATCAACCTCATAAAGGTTGCTGGTGCATTTGTCAATCCGAAGGGCAATACCACAAATTCATAATGCCCATATCTGGTGCGGAATGCTGTTTTGCAAACATCCTCATCCTTGATTCGAATATGATGATATCCAGACCTCAAATCTATTTTAGAGAACACTTTGGCACCTCTCACCTGATCGAATAAATCATCGATTCTGGGTAGAGGATATTTATTCTTAACTGTCAGCTTGTTGAGTTGTCGGTAGTCCATACACATACGTAAGGTTCCATCCTTCTTTTTAAAAAAGAGGACTGGTTCTCCCCAAGGTGACACGCTTGGGCGGATATATCCTTTATCTAATAGCTCCTGCAACTGCATCTTTAACTCTGTTAATTCTAGTATACTCATTTTGTAAGGTGCTCTTGACACAGGAGAGGCTCCGGGTAGTAATTCAATAGTGAAATCAATATCTCTTTTAGGTGGCAACCCTGGAATGTTTTCTGGAAATACATCCAGGAATTCCTGTACTACAGGAATGTCTTTTATATCTGCAGCCTTTCCCTTAGATTCAGCATACCCTACTTGAATTGCGTACAACTGACATCCTTTTCGGATACACTTACTCATCTAAGACGCTGTTATGGGGCGTAATTGCACAGGCTTCTTAATTCCTTTAATTTCCTTACGCGTACCATCTAGCGCTCTATCATAAATTGTCTTTTCCTTACAGTCCACTAAGGTCCAGTGTTTGTCCAGCCAGTCCATTCCTAGTAACACATCATACGATCCCAATGGCAGAATATTTAAGTCTACCTGCAACTGTTGTTCTGCAACTTCCAGTATGCAATCAACAATTTTCGCTGTCACTTTGCGTTTTGCTCCGGTGGCTAGTTGAACTAACCAGGAGTTTTTAAATTTCTTTTCTTTTAACTTACACATCTCCACTAGTTTAGGACTTACATAACTTAAACTAGCTCCAGGATCTACTAAAATCGAGACAGGTTTAGATAGCATAGTACCTTCCAGTTCAATCATTATGGGTTGGAAGTCAGCCTGTCGATCTTCCAAGGCTGCGTTTATATGTGGTATGTTTTGCGCCACGTCCCCCACTGTAGATGCCTCCTGCAAGTTTGCCACAGTTTCATTCTTTTTCCGTTGTGGACAGTTCTTATAGTAGTGTGCCTCCCCACAGCCCCAACACTGTAGGGGAGGTTTAGAATTCTGCCCTTGCTATGGTGTGCTTGATGCTTCTGTGAGTTTTTCTTCAGCTGGAAACTTGATCCTTTGATGGTTCCTATTAAACTGTTTGCTGCCAGCGTTCCGTCCTACCCCTTTAAAGTGGTTGCTTTTGCTGCTTTTAAAAGTAGAGGAATTCTTTTGATTTTTCTTGGGTTGCCAACCCTTTCCACCATCCCCTTTGGTCTTATACTGCTGGTAACACATGCGTGCTTTCCGGACAGCTTCATCCATCGTTTGGGGGTTAACAAACTCTATTCTTTCCCTCATGGGAGCAGGAAAACTACTCAGAAATCTCTGTACCTTGGCTTTTTCCTCTCTGAGGTAAGGTACATAATGTAGCAGGGAAGTAAATTTCGTGACATACTCATCCATGGTCATTTGGCCCAGCCGAAGATCATGGAATTCCTTGGCTTTATCATCATAAAATCTTTCTGTTAGATATTTATCTTTGAAGTACTGCTGGAATAATTCCCACGTAATGTCTCGTTCATCAATGCTCCGAACATTTTTTACCTCCTCCCACCACAGGGTGGCTTTCTCTCGCAGCTGGTATATAGCCAATCTGGCCTTCAGATTGCTGCTATACTCATATACCTGAAAATATTTATTGATGTTAATCAACCATGCTTCAGCTGCTTCTTCCGCCTCGCCATCAAACATTGGTGGCTTAATCTTACGAAACTCCCCATGCAGTTCAACTTTCTGCCTCTTATGATCCTGCTGATCAGACAGATTTTCCGATTCTGCCTCATTATTATTACGGTTTTTTCTCCTGTGGGAGAAAATCTTTTCAGTCTTTCCAGTGGTGTTGTTTCTGGTTTTCTGGTCCTCTACTTCTGTTGATACTTCTCTTTCTGCACTGGGTTGTCACATCTCATGATTTTGTTTATCAGATATACTCTTCAGAATCTTTTCCTGGTCTTGCAACAACTTTTCATTGTCTTTCCGGACTCTAATCATCTCCTCTAGTAACTGTTGTACTGTATTTAGTAGAAAAGCAGTTTTTTGTTGCTGTTCTTCCAGCAGTTGACTTGTTTTCTGGTGCTGCTCCACCGTTAGCTGAACCCACATTTCTGGGTTCATGACTGCTGGGCCTTGAAGATCTTCTGGTTGCGGTTGAGTTGTTGTCCCTTCTGTCATATCTTCTGCTTCTGCTCAGTGCACTAATACATACACATCTTTGTTAGTAGACCCTTAGGTTACCAGTGTAGTAACCAGCTCTGATACCACTTGTCACAACCATTTACGACTTTTACCATAGTATAAAGAAATTTTTTATTTTTTATTTTTTAAGACACCATAAACACTATAGAATTCCATTTATTTAAATAAATTCATATACTAAAGTTATAGCATGTAACAGACCAATTAATCTATGCTCCAGAACACAAATTATTTCGCAACCAACTTAATGTATAAGCAATTAAAAAGGAAAATTATACGGGTAAGTACGCTTGGGGTTAATTGGTATTAATAGATGAAATTGATTGCAAGCGTCCTCGTAAAAATTGATTGATGGCTTGTTCTGTTGAGATCTTGGTTTATCCGCCGGATGAGACTTATATGTATGCTTCATGTCTGTCCATAAATCCCATATCCCAATTGGAAATTAAATACCCTGCCACTTGGCTCCTTGTTCTATTGTCTGGGGGTACAGATGTCACCCATCAGATTTTTGGCGGTACAATGAATTAGTGTTGAGAGCCAGCAGTGTGACCAAATCTCGATTTCCACCGATATTGTGAGGGAAAAACGTCGAGGAGAAATCTGCTTGCCGACCTTGTCTCACATTACTAATATTCGTTCTTGGCACGCTATTCATCTCGGCTCCTATCTATTTGCATGGTTGTTCTTAGCTTGAAGGTAAGCAAACCGCTGCTTAACTCCTGTTTATCCTCCAGTTGCTTTGTTATAAGAATTCCTAACGATCTATCTTGATCTTACTCAGATCTTCTGGGCATGACCCTGTAAAAAGGGTTTCAACTTACAGAATTACCTTTGTCAAACATGGCGGAGGTTAAGAGCTTCAATTCATATCCCGAAACTCTAGATAAGCTTTGCCTTTGTCCCTGCAGGTATGGCCACCTTCAGTATCGTTTAATTCATCTATAATTTTCTGTTTATGATTGAAGTCTTCGACTTATGATTCGCTAAGCCCTTGTTTTCTTTTCTAAAGATGGACACGTCATGTGGGATTATCCTCCCTTGCCAGGCACGTTCCAGAGAACAATAATTTGTACTTCTTATGAACACTACTTGTCCATTTTACAACTTATCCATCATCTATTTCTCAGAATTTTCTAACAAGTTTTTGCTCGGATTTGCAGGTGAGATGGACAGGCTAAACCTTCCTTCTATGGAGCAAAGTTCTTCAGTTTTTTCTAGCAGCTGATATGTCTATTCTTTCATTTGCACAGGTACTCCGCCACCCACAATTTGCATGAAGTTGTGGCGTGCGTTTTAACTAGCTAGTTATTTGGATTACCGGTTACCAAGTCTAGGATTTATCTAGCCACAGAGAAAGTTTGATAACTTCTCTTCTTGGAGCCTAGTCTCAGTGTGGATTTGAGTGTACAGGGTGATAAATTTTGTTACAAAGAACAATGTAATATATTTTTTTTTACTACAGACAGCTATGGCCAAATCCCTTGGCTGTAGAATTGATAATCTAGAATATGCTGTACTAAACTAACTTCTTTATGGCTCGTTTCTAAATAATTCCCTCTCCTTTACAATTATCAATTGCATAGCTATATGTTTTCTGTAAACCCCACTTGACCTGACATTTTTATTTAAGAATCAACATGCTTTATTGTTTGGGTTCTTTTGGGAATGTTTGCCTATTGATGACAGAATGAAGGCATTACTATCGACCCACCTTCTTGGGGGTTTATTCCTTTGACACGGTTAATTCTATTGTTTCTTTTTCTTCTCAAACCACTACTAGATATGAACGTGTCTTTAACAGACCGATTGATTCTCTTTTTTTTATAGTTGCATTTATAAGAACAAATAACAATAAAGAGTATCTTGTTTTACTTTGTCAACAGTAATCGTCTATCTTAAATTTTGTTATAACGCTGTATGCACCTGTTGCAAAATCCTGTGACTTCTCATAAATTTGACTCAAGATAGAATGTTATGGGTATCGATTCTCACTTCTTTCTTTATTTTAACAATTTTCTAGTTCAGCTTACTTAGACTTCTCGACACCGGCCACCGTTTTGGGCAGCGTATAGTCTCTGGTAAACGAACAGGAGCGGGTAGTGTTTTCATCCCAACCCCGCTCTACAAGTTCAATGCTGGGTTCTTGACCCTGCCAAGAAGAATTAGAAACTCTATTGGGCTAGCGCGGGTATTATAGTTTCCTGTCGCATGCACAACATTTAACTGCTAACATACAAATACAGTTATTCCTTACATTTCTTCGGCCAACTACTTTAGAAACGAATCATATACATAGAAGGGATTTATTTCTACTAAGATTAAGTTTTCCAGGCTATCAGTCAATCACGGGTCAATTACCCAAGAGATATTTCCACATACAAGTATCAAGTGCGTAACCTTTCCTCTAATCATCTGATTAATCTTCATAGTAGTCTAAACTAATACACAGTGATTCCTGTAACATAAACGTAACATCATAGCAGTCTAAACTATCACACAGTAATTCTTGTAACATAAATGTAACATCATAGCAGTCTAAACTGTCACACAATAATTCCTGTAATATAAATGTAACATCATAGCAGTCTAAACTATCACACAGTAATTCCTGTAATATAAAATTTAAGTCTTTCTGAAGTACTTATCTGGTAGGAAACGACTGCTCTAAAAACTATGGTCCTCCCAACCATCAAGGGAGGCAATGGCATCCTCCGCTTGCCCCCTAGCTCCAGAATTTCAGTCGGTGCCATGGGAACAGTGGATAATCCTTCTGTTGTGACCTCTGGATGGCCAATCCAGCCACAGACAGACAATCTGGATATAAGGTTGCAGAAATTGTTCTCAACTGTTCTTCCACCCAGCTCTAGAGAATACTTCACCTTACTCTTTTCCAGAGAAAATCACAGAACCCCTAACCCTCTCCTGGGATTTCCTTTTATCCCTAGAGGTTAGGTAACTGTCCTCCAACTGTTCCCAACCACCTCCTATTCTTAGAAACTTTACCAACAATTTAAGAGATTCATTTCCCTTTACCAACTCAGTAATTCAAAGTAAAATGGTGTTTCTTGTTGAGTTTCTTTTACAAAAATAAAATAAACACATAATAAAATAAAAAAAATTTATTTCAACTAAATTCATGCTAATTAGCTCTTAATGAGGCTGTCACAATGTCTCTCCTCCTCCCTTCACAAATTTAAACTATGAGGCACAAGGTAGTTGTTACATATAGGAACATTTAGATATGATAAGAAAAATGTCATACTCTATTGTAATTTTCTCTACAAATGTGTTGGAAAGCGTGCTCTAAATCTTGACAATATCACGGTTAATGTAGTATAAGCTACATGCAAATTGACAATCTTGTATACAAGATCAAGAAATCGATGCCCGATATCCAACACCACAGAGCAAGACATGTTCACCAATTCAACAGTTGCTTCCAAATCTCTAAATGGTAGAGTTGTTTTCTTAGTACAATTTTTTTTACTGCTCTTGAACTGATGAAAGCCATCATTGTTTCATATAGGAGAATATCTCTAAATGCTAGAGTTGTTTTCTCAGTAAACTTGTTTTTACTTCTCTTGAACTCATGAAAGCCATCATTGTTTCATATAGGAGAATTTAGTTCTGATAAGAAAATTGTGATACTATCTATTATCCCTTTTTAGTTTTTTAATGATTCAATTAATATTAACATTTGTATGTTGTCATGAGGAGATTTTTTATTTTTCAAGTCAATTACCTTTTATAATTCTAGGAGGTTCTTAATATTGCCTTTGTTTTTAATAAATTGAACTCAATTATATATTTGAAAATATGATTAGGTAAGAGAATATTAGGATTATAATTTTTTTTACCTATTAGGGACTAGTAAAATTTTCTATAATTTCTACACTATAACAAAAATTTCCATCTTTAAAATTTTCCCTATTTAGTAAGTAAGGTCAAATCCAAACCATCATTTCTCAAGTATCACTTGGATAATTACTTGAATGAGATCGGTTAGGAAAATCATAATGGTAGTGTATTCTAGTTTGTTAGAAGAAGAGGGAAGTTATGTTAAATATTGAATTAAAATATAATGGAAGTTATGTTGGAGATTCAATAGGATTTATTTGTACTTTGCATAAAAAATAAGAGTGATGAATTTGAAAGATAAGGAGTTTTTAGAGATAATAGTAGTAGTCCATTAAAATTATCTTCATATCTTTTATTTTTATTCCAACACGCCAAAAATGTCATTTACATCTGTGTATATAGGTGCACTTCCTTATGCCTAGCCTGGTGGCCACATCAAGTGAAGCATGCAAAAAAGTTAAAAATACTATAATATGAACGTTAATAACTCTTACCTGAAATTAATAACATGAAGCCTTTCAAAATAATCTATTAAGCTAAAATTTTAGATATTTACTGTGTTTTCATAAGTGGAAGTTCGTTTAGAGAAGATTGTGTGATTTATTGTTAAACTATAAAACATTCTATGGAATCCCTCCATACTATTAGCAAACTTTACTACTATTATTCACACTCATAATAATTAAACTTTAGCTAGGAGTGTTCCCAAATAATTCAATTTAAATCCTTTCCAAATATTCACACTCATTATAGAAGTGTTTATCATTTAAATTAATATTTACACTTATTTTAAATTAAATATAATTTATACCCCTTAAAACAAGCTTTGAACCTTTTTAAAAGTATTTTAGATTTAAATTGAATACAACTTTTATTTAAGGACATAATATTATATTTTAATGTTTAATTTTTTATATTTATTTTGAAAATATATTTATACTTATTTTAAATTAAATATAATCTATATCCCTTAAAATAAGCTTAAAATTTTTTTAAGTGTATTTTTATTTTAAATTGAATGTAATTTTTATTTAAGGACATAATATTATATTTTAATGTTCAATTTATTTTTTTGCTAGGTTATGTGATTTCCTAGATGAGTGACATATTTAACCTAATTTTTGTGTGTCTATTCTACCTCAATAAAGTTTGATGATTAATTTCAAAATAAATAAAAGAAAAAAAATAATATATTAAATATAATGTAAAATTCACTATTAATTTTACAAAAAGTTAATGATAAAATATATTAATATTTTATTTTATTTTATGATTTATCCCTAAAAAAAACATAGAAATTAGAGAAAATTTGTAATATATATATATATATATATATATATAGCCACTCTTAATACTCTTAATGGTAGTGGGATTTAACTAAATGCATTTGGCTACCTCTATCATCAAATGATCAATTAAGTAAAGTTTTATTTGTATTATTTTCCCAATTCTAGTCTTGTGAAATATTTTATTCATTAAGTCTCAAACACTTCACTTTAATATCTTAAAGCAATAATAACACTGAGAAAAAATATTACAATAAAATAATATAAAAACCTTCATTACAAAAATCAATGTAATTTGCAAATGATCAAACTATAATAAAATGTTTTTTTTTGTCATATTTTTTTCATCATTAATATTTAAGAGCAAAATATTCCTTTTGTATATTGGAAAAACTTTACCCATATAATTAGAAAATTTTAAGTCATCATACCTTCATGTCAAATGGAGAAGATCAATAATCATTCCATGAAAGTGACCAATGACATCCTCACTTTATTCTTCATTGATTACTGAAAAAAAAATACTCTTATTTTTTCTATAATAGGAGTGTAGATATAGCAGAGATTTATTTAGTTCAATATTTTTGAAAAACAAACTTATTTTAAAGTGCAAATTTAAAAAGAAAAAAGTTGTATTTAGCTAATCCTTCTATATATCCCATTAAATTTTAGTAGTTTTCTATATATACAATGTGTAAATTGTATTGTGGAATGATATATAGAATACATCACTTAAACTTATAAATCAAAAGTATATATATATATATATATATATATATATATATATATATATATATATATATATATATATCTGTGTGTGTGTGTATATATATACTACAAAATTGACCAAAATATAAAATAGTAAAAGTTTTATTATAAAAATTTTTCTTTTTCAATTTCTTTAAATGTTAAGTAGTTTTTTTAAAAACAATATACAATATATATTTAGTTGGCATTAAAATATTTTATATAAAATATGCATTTTATCTATGTACTATATTGTCCACATTATAATGTTTTGTTGTTATTAATTTATTTTTAATTGTGTGTTAGTATTACCTAAACAACAAATTAAAATATTTTATTGATGAATTACATTGAAATTTTTTATTATTATAAGTATTTTTATTTGTGACATTAATTTATATTTAGAATTCAATGAATTGAATATATCTTTACTATTATTCTTATTAGGAAGTGACTGATATTTTATAAAATTATATTAAGTTGTGGAATTTAAATATTTTATTTATCATTAAGAATATGTTAGATGTAAAGCAAAATTATGTTAAGATTCTTAATACTTCTAAATGATTTTAATTAAGATAATCTAAACATACTTATCTCGAGATTTTATATTAACATCATAAAGTTAAGTTACACCAATGATGATCATAATAGACAATAAACCCACAATAAGGAGAATCTGGCTTCAATCCATCCATCCAAAGAGAGAAGTGAACACCAAAATGGACAAAAATAAACAAGGTGACAACAATGAAAACTAGAGCGGAGGTTAACAGGAGGCTACCAGAAACAAGGTACTACTAGAAAAAGAACAGACGATAGGAGTTGGCAATCAGAAGACTGCTGAGCCAGGCAGAGGGCTTTGGGATCTTCTGTCTTTTTCAACCACAAACGGCAATCTTGAAACGAAAATTTTGAAAGTAATGAAATGATCAAGGCTGTTTATTGGGTGGCGTTCATGCGATGGATTTTTTATCAAACATCTTAGAGGACTCCACGATCAAGGAAAATTAATCCATTTTCCGACGCTTGGAATTCCACTGTTGACTACGAATAGCATGTAGTATCCTCGCGGTGCTGCAATGGAGTTTGTAGGCGCTGCTACGTTAGCAACATGTATTCCGTTCACTGTTGTCGTGCTTGTGGCTGCCAGCACGAGCAGTCTCTGATTCATGGAAGTCGCATGGGTTGTGAAGGAGGGAGCGTAAATGTTGAACTGAATGTTGGTGGAAGAATAGTTTGAAACTTGGAAGCTAACGCTGAATGCTTGACCGTAACTCATGGAATTACCACCTGTAGATACGATGGTCGGCCTCAAGGCACTGTAGGATTGGTCCAGATAATAAGGGCTGTATGCTTCTAAGGGCTGTATGCTTCTAGACGAAGCTCAGTTGGAAACGGGACTCCAGAGAAAACGTAATCAACATTGGGGTTTTCGAATCTAAAACCCTAAAACCTAGAATTTTTCATGTAAGAAAACACTCACTTGTTCAAAAGCTCGTAGAGATGTCCAACAAAGGGTTGCCAGCCCTCTTCTGCGGTAAGCTTGATATCCACATTGAAGAAAAATAATTTATTTAGGAGAGAAATGGGATGAGCAGAACACCATTTCCATATTTCCCACGAGGATGAATTGTTCATATTGAAGAACGCAGTGTAGAAGATAATGGAAAGCCAGAGCACAATGAAAGCCGGTAGCATTTTTCACATTCCTAAAACCTTGAGCTGCAAATATATTTTAGCAATCTAAATATTAAAATGGGCAGCTGATAAATCTCTAACTCTGCAGCGCGATTTGTAGAATCTAAAACCCTAAAATCTAGAGGTTTTCAAGTTATAAAATGCTCACTTGTTCAAAAACTCGCAGAGATGTCCAACAAAGGGTTGCCTATGCCGAAGAGCACACTTTCCTTAGCCATTTCCTGACTCTTAGTAGAATCGACTTCTGTGTTTTTTTCAGCATTTTCCTGCAATGAACAATCCATGAGTTATCATAACTGAATTATAAACTAAATGTTTGTAACTATTTTTTCCTTTTCATCAAATGCTGAATATGTTTTAATTGTCTAGCATATAATCTAATGGTTTCACATTATGACATGATGCAGATAGGAAAATTGTTTTCAAATAGCAATGCTTAATTATCTCAAAATAAGTATTATGAGAGAAGAATAATTAAAACAAAATAAACTATAATGATGATGATTTATAGTGAATGCTTCACATGGACATAAAACTCAAGAAATTATTTACCTATCCTTAAGGATAAAAAGCTCAAATGATAAATGGAAACTTATAGAAACCAAATATAAATATAACTAAAAAAATAAGAAAATCAATAAATCATTATTAATAATTAATAATTATAATATTAATTTAAGAATGGACAGACAGACAGAATAATTAGAATAAATTAATATATGAGAAAGATAAGAGATATAATGGTAAATATATGTCAAATTATGGTTAGAATTAAATATTTATAATAATTTACATTATGTTAAAATCAAAATATTAAAATAATATAAAATAAAAATATTTGATTATTAAAATAAAATTAAAGTGGATTTAAATTAAAATTAAAATTTGAATTAGTAATAAAAATGAATATAAGTCAAATTATACTAACTTGTATATTAAATATTAAATTGGTGTCGATGTAAATTAAAATTAAAAACTATATTAAAATGAAATAAAATACAGTTTATGGGTTTTGAGATAGAATGTGATGTTTTGTTAAAGCAAGACTTGATGTAAAATCACTAATTCATTTATTTATTTGAAGAATTAAGATGATATATTAAACCTAATGAAAATATAATTTCACCCCATTTAAAAATAAAAAATAAGAAAAACGTTGCTTTTCGTTTCTTCAAGGTCGATTTGTACACGGACCTTGTAATTTTGTAAAGTTTATCTGTACACGGATCTTGTAAATTTAAAAGACCTAGGAGAAGGATTGCTGGAACGCACATTAGAATATTTTATCTATTCCTTCCACATCATGATGATTAGAATTGTTTAATGGAGTGATTACTGGAAAGCGGGGATCATTCCATTGACCAATATCTGCACATCTGCATACGTGAGCGTATACGAATACTTGTTTGGCCTGTAACTACAAGTACTTTCGATTTCTTTCACTTATTTGGATTTTATTTTGGAGTTGTTTAACGAGACTGAGGAATTGTTTGGTTAAAATTGGCTAGAATTTGGGAAAAAAATTTAATAAATCTTACAGTAACAGTGTTTGAATTATGATTTTAATAATGGAAATAAATTCAGCATCATCAAAAACTTTCAAGATTCCCAAAATATGAAAATTTGATAATTATAAAATGAATCTACAAAAATCCCTGCCAAATTTTTTTAAAATCTTACCAGAATTTACAACATTGGCGTTGATGGTGATCACTGATACTTGGTGTTCATCTGGGGCCTTTGCAGCAAACGGGACTTTGGTTAGCATCGGTGGGTACAACGATGGGAGCAATGCCGTCCGTTATTTCGAACCATGTGCTAATTCTGCATGTGATTGGGATGATTCCGACCCAAATGGACTTCAGGCGAGTCGATCGTATGCTTCCAACCAGATTCTTCCGGACAATAGAATTATTGTTGTGGGAGGCAAGCTAATATACTCCTACGAATTCGTACCTGGAGGACAAGCATTTGACTTGCCGTTTCTTACACAGACCGATACTGATGGCAACGCGCACAACAATTGGTATCCTTTTCTTCATCTCTCGTCTGATGGAAATCTCTTCATCTTCGCCAACATGGATTCCATCTTATTCGATTACAATAACAATCGTGTTGTGAAGACGTTTCCAACAATACCAGATGGACCCAGAAATTACCCTTCCTCTGGGTCGTCTGTGATGCTGCCACTATCGGCATCTGATGGATTTCAGAGGATAGAAATTCTCATCTGTGGCGGTTACAGTTACACCTCAGCTGTGGCTAACGATTTCATCTACGCTCTTCAAAGCTATGGAAGAATGGTCATCAGAGATCCCAACCCTGGTTGGGCGATGGAGAGTATGCCTGCACCTAGAGTTATGGGAGATATGCTCATTCTTCTCAATGGAGAAATTCTGATTATCAACGGAGCCCAGAACGGAACTGCAGGCTGGTTGTCTGCAACGTATCCAGCTCTTGCTCCTTACTTATACACACCTGATGCATCTTCAGGGCAGCGGTTCACAGTACTGGGAGCCTCCAACATTCCCAGAATGTATCATACCACTGCAAATGTAATGCCAGATGGGCGGATTTTCGTGGGGGGCTCCAACCCCAATCAAGATTACGTTTTCTCTGGAGTCCCGTTTCCAACTGAGCTTCGTCTAGACGCATACAGCCCTTATTATCTGGACCAATCCTACAGTGCCTTCAGGCCGACCATCGTATCTACAGGTGGTAATTCCATCAGTTACGGTCAAGCATTCAGCGTTAGCTTCCAAGTTTCAAACTATTCTTCCACCAACATTCAGTTCAACATTTACGCTCCATCCCTCACAACGCATGCGACTTCCATGAATCAGAGACTACAGCCACAAGCACGACAACAGTGAACGGAATATATGTTGCTAACGTAGCAGCGCCTCCAAACTCCATTGCAGCACCGCGAGGATACTACATGCTATTCGTAGTCAACAGTGGAATTCCAACCGTCGGAAAATGGATTAATTTTCCTTGATCGTGGAGTCCTCTAAGATGTTTCATAAAAAATCCATCGTATGAACGCCAACCAATAAACAGCCTTGGATCATTTCATTACTTTCAAGATTGTCGTTTCAAGATTTATGAAAAAGACGGAAGATTCCAAAGCCCTCTGCCTCGCTCAACAGTCTTCTGATTGCCAACTCCTATCTTCTATTCTTTTTCTAGTAGTACATTGTTTGTGGTAGGCTCCTGTTAACCTCCGCTACAGTTTTCATTGTTGTGACCTTGTTTATTTATTTATTTATTTATTTATTTTGTCCATTTTGGTGTTCGCTTCTCTCTGAATGGATGGATTGAAGCCATTTTCTACTTATTGTGGGTTTATGGTCTATGATGACCACATATCAGTGGTGTAAGTTAACTTTATGATGTTAATATAAAATCTCTGAATAATATGTTTAGATTATCTTAATTAAAATCATCTTAAAGTATTAAGAATCTTAACATAATTTTGCTGTGTAAAAACTTCTCACATAATAAAATATTTAAATTCCATAACTTAATATAATTTTATACTAGCAATTGCACCATCACTAAATGTTGCAAAGGAAACATAGTAATTTCTTTGTGGATCAGCATGATCCATGGCCTCTTTTGAGAGCTTGAAAATTATGGGTGTCTTCAAGATTGTAGAGTTATAGTTATTAATGGACACATCCCCTTCATTATTGCTTTCAGTAGTTTTTTGAGGAGGATTAAGTGTCTCAAAACATATTATGCATTCAAAGCAATCCTCTATGTCCAGCATGTTAAGGATCTTTTGAGCATGAATCTTGTCACTGTTTGTAAATATCTGTATTACATAATATAGTCGCAAAATAGTTAATCAAAGTGCTCATAAGTTTCCCAAAAATAAGCCTAGGACGTCATCATGTGTTATCATCATATAAATAATTTGAAGGGATCTAATGATCTTACAAATTTCCTTTGAGGCATGCTATTAAGGATGTTCTTCACGGCTCAATCTGGTTTAAGATTTTCATATGGTAATCTTCCATGTACAAAACTGTACAAGAAATATTTGTTTAGAGTGAGGAAGGATAGTGTTTCAGGCTAAAAGCAATCACTGGTATTCCAAACAATCAAAGTTCATTTGATTTTTCTTAATGTTGAAACATTAGATAGTTGTAAATTCACCAACCAGAAGACATAAGATTTCTTAAGTACCTGTGGTAATCATCATAGTCAAATTTATAACCTTGAACCTTCAAAAATCACAGAAATTAGTAAGATATAACTAATGAATTCATGAACATGAAAGTCGAGAAAGAGGATCCCAATTCAGTTGCTATTCTCAACCATGAGGTCGAACATAAGTCCACACTCCATAATTTCCATATATTAGAAATTGATTTGGGTAGTAATAAATAAAAGGACATGTAAAACATCATTAGTGGGGCAAGAAGAGAAGTCCCTGAGGCATAAACGTCACAGATGAGAAACGGGGTTTCGGTCTTATAAATTTGCAAAAGGTTGCTTGGTAGAGTGGTGACGAGTAGATCAATTTCCTTGGGTTAAATCATTTAAATCCACAGAGTATTATGGATAGCATATCTCAGATGTTCTGCAGTCATTTCAGGAAGCATGATCTTATTGAAAGAAGCTCCTAAATCCACCCTTAAGCTACTTGCTAAAACTATTACAGTTCACAAGGTCGCATAATTCCTCAGCAATCAGCTATAAAAGGTCCCCAGTGCCAAAAACTAGTCATTTTAACCCTAAAAGTTGAAATACAATACTGAATTACATGAAACAAAAGGGATTAAAATGCTTCCCTTGAGTCCAGCCATGGTTGTCCCATAAGTCTCATGTAGTTTTTTGTTATAGTCCATGATTATTCTCTCTTAAACTTTGAGCTTTTGAATCATATAATCTATTATATAACAAATAGGCCAAGCATAGAATTCAAACCTCTAAAGTTCCCTCAATGCCAAAGCAAAAATCTTATTTGTGTTCAAAATAAAAATAGGGGTGGGACTATCCAACTCTTAGTGTGTGCAAAAATGCATTGAATATAGACCATGAAAATGGTATTGAATATTAAAAATAAGCGAGCCATGCAATCTGCATGTGATCACCTTCAAATTGCAAAGTTGGAGAGACATGTAGGTTAAAATTACTGGTTTTTGGCACTGGGAGGCCTTCTATAGCTGATTGCTGGAAAATTATGCAACCCTGTGAACTGTAATAGGTTTAGCAAGTAGCTTAAGAGTGGAGTTATACTCTTCTTTCAATAAGACAATAATATAGAAGTAAAGGAAATAATATATAGAAGTAATCAATGCTTCTTTGACAACTGTTGAAAAATAGAAAAATATCAACAAAAGGAGAAAACATTGCTACATAAATTGTCTATGTGTTTCTCTTATGACTTTTGACTCTTTTTTGTATTATTTCCTTCATGAGCCTTGAAACTATTCAAAAGATCACATTGCTCTTTACCACTAATCTCCTTGGTGTCTCCTATGTTCTTATTTTAATCCAACAAACTCTACTTAAGAGAATCTAACCCATATCATGCACTTGAAAATAATGTAGAGATCACTCAATAAAATTTAAACCATTTTATCTTAAAATAAAGCAAGTGTGATCCATAAGCACCAAAATGAAAATATTTATTTCTTAGATTAAAATACCACACCTCACATTGCTTTTAAAATCATGTCCCCAAAATTTATATAGCCTACTATCTATCTCATTGGTAAAAACATGAAAGTGTTATGCAACGACATGTCATAAATGTGAAATGTGGTATATTATTTCTATATACAACATAATTTGGTGCATTTTAGGGCTCACGAGACATTTAGAGTGTGTTGGTTTTGTGTTATATTCTGTCGACGACTAGTCACACACACTATATGTTGCATTGGGTACAGTTGAGGGTCATAGGGGGATGCGACCCCCCTGTCTGGAGGTTTGCAAGAGGAAATAGCCCCCTTAAATAGGGTCCAAGGAAACGTCCCGAGATTTTTTTTTATGCAGACCCAATAATGGGTGGGTAGACTGAAGGATAGAGGGCAGAATCAAACATGGTGGGCAGATCCAAAGACCTATCCATGTTTTTTTGCATGGGTTTTGCACATGGTTTTGGGCATGATGGTTTTCTTTCCATGGTATTTTGTAGATCTCGTCAAGGGAACTACTGTTATGTTCTAATCCAGGGTTATAGATTTGGGTTTATGAATGCTTTGGCATGTATATGGGAAGATGTGTGTCCTTACACTAGAAAATATATTAATGTTTGGAGACTATGAGACCTTTAGAGATACATGCAACATCAATGTGCTCTTACATTCCTAAAATTATAATAATATGCTCATGATTAATAGTAATGACAAAAAATAAATACTAAATAGTATTATTTAATAAAATATTGATTAAATATATCACAATAAAAATTGTCTAATCCATGTATGGTAGTATATGGTGGATGGATAAAATATGTTTATCTTATTTGAAATAAAATAATTTAATATAATTTTAATTATTATTTAGTTCTCATTCCTAAAATTATAATAATATGCTTGTGATTAATAGTACTGACAAAAAATAAATATTAAATAGTAGTATTTAATAAAATATTGATTAAATATATCACAATCATAATTGTCTAATCCATGTATGGTAGTATATGGTGGATGGATAAAATATGTTTATCTTATTTGAAATAAAATAATTTAATATAATTTAAATTATTATTTAGTTCTCTTAAACATTAATGTGTGATAGGTTTAGAATTTTAAAATATCATAGTTTCATTTGTGTGATTGTCTTCATTTGTAAAGCTAGAATTAATGGGAAGATGTGTGTCATTACACAAGAAAGTATATTAATGTTTAGACATTAGGAAACCTTTAAAGATACACCCAACATCAATATGCTCTGACATTCGTAAAATTATAGAAATATGGTCGTGATTAATAGTAATAACAAAAAATAAATATTAAATTGTAGTATTTAATAAAATATTGATTAAATATATCACAATAATAATTGTCTAATCCATGTATGGTGGTATATGTTGGATGTATAAAATATATTTATCATATTTGAAATAAAATAAATTAATATGATATTAATTATTATTTAATTTTCTCACAAAAATTAATGTGATAGGTTTTTTTATAGGCTTATTAAGAGGGTTTAATAGGTTCTCACATGTTTTTTGTTGTATTTGTTAAGAGGGTTTAGTAAGAATAAAATAAATTAATATGATATTAATTATTATTTAATTTTATCACAAACATAAATGTGATAAGTTTTTTATAGGCTTATTAAGAGGGTTTAATATAATATTTGTCATTAGTTCTATAATAATATAGTCTTTTAATCAACCAATTATCCAAATCATTGGACTTAAACCAATAAGATGTAAACTTTTTGTTATTTTTTCTTTTTATATTTTGGATATTTGTTTTGTTATCAATTTATTGGTTGTGTTTTTTTTCATGTTTAAACCATTTTTTTTATATTTTAAAGATTTGTTTTGTCATCAATTTATTGGTTTTGTTTTTTCATATTTAATTATTATTTTTAAGCATTCTTCACATAATAATAATAATAATAATAATAATAGTAATAATAATAATAAAATGTTTGTTTAAGGTGTTTGTGAATAACCAACAAATGAGTATGTTTTTTCTTGGGTATAAAAAATTAGAAGTTATTAGGACCAAATTAAGTGTTCTTGCTTCTTGTGATATTTTGTTGGTTTCCAATATAATTTAATTAAAGGATGAAAACCACTAGTTTGAATAAAATGGGTTAAGAAATTAAAAAATTATTAAGACCGAATTAAGTGTTCTTACCTCTTGAGATATTTTGTTGGTTCCCAATATAATTTAATTAAAAGATGAAAAGCATAAGATATAAATTTTTGTTATTTTTTCTTTTTATATTTTGAATATTTGTTTTGTTATCAATTTATTGGTTATGTTTTTTTTAAACATTTTTTTTTTAATATTTTGAAGATTTGTTTTGTCATCAATTTATTTGTTATGTTTTTTCAAATTTAATTATTTAAAAATAAATAAATTTAGAACTGAATTTCAAATAATTGTCTTCTTCAAATTTAAAATATATATATATATATATATATATATATATATATATATATATATATATATATATATTTCAAATTATTGAAAAAATAAATATATATCATATTATCTTGACCTCATAGTGATCATATATTAGTGATGTGGGGATAAAACACAAATTTAAGTTTATTGAAAAAATAAATATATATCATATTATAACATTTAAAAAAAAATTAAAAACCTCATAGTGATCATATATTAGTGATGTGGGGATAAAACACAAATTTAAGTTTATTGAAAAAATAAATATATATCATATTATAACATTTAAAAAAAAATTAAAAAGTAGAAATAGATAAAGATATATTTTAGATTGGAGAAATAAAAGTTTAAAAATAAAAATAGGTAAAATATATTTTAGATTGTAAAAATAAAGTGCGTGAAGAGATTAATGTCAGGTAAAACAACTCTTTTATGGTATATTAATAGTGATAAGGTATCATCCGAGTGATTAAGATTTGCAGTGTTAAGTGAAAGTTAGGAGATCTTCGATTTCCTGTTTCAAGGAGATTAAACGATCGCAATGACATTTTTACTGCAGTGCTTTGACTTACAGTTTTTACAAATAAGTTTTTAATGTGAAATTTTACATGCTGGTTTTGAATATAGAGATCTAAAGAATCAAAATAATGATTTATTTGAGTTATTTTTCAAAATCATTGAATTATTTAAACTCATTTAAATCTAATAAAATATTATTTTTTGCTTTTTAAGTTTCTAAATAAAACAGTGCAATCTAACTTTTTTTCTTTAGTTTCTAATAATTAAAATAGAAACCATTTCTAATAATTAAAATGGAAATCATTTACAATCTCATGAATGGTGACCAACAATGCAAGAAATCTCAGATATCCCTTGCCTCATTTTCAATTCTGCACTGTTTGTGCCTTCCTAACCTCGACACCCCTTGATCTCATTGCTTCAGCCACCATTGTTGTATATCGGCTGCAAAACACAAAGAAAAGACAACATCTAATGCTCATTTTTATGTGGTCAAGTACAAAACCATAGAGCTGCCACCCTAATTTCACTCAACAAATATTTTATATTAAAAAAAATAATGCAATATAGACTCAGTTTTGGTAACTCCTAGAGAGAATAGAGAAGTGCGTAGCCGGAATGATAAATTTTAATGCCAGTCAACAGATAAGATAATGTGTGCACAGATAGAAGAGGCCTCGCTAAGATAAGATAATGTGTGCACTTCATCAATAAAATATTTTAATGTCAACTAAATATATATTGTATATATATATTTTTAAATTACTTAACATTTAAAAAATTTGAAAAAAAAAATTATAATTAAAACTTTTAATTATATATATATATATATATATAATATTTTATTTATAATTTTAAGTGATGTATTCTATATATCATTCCAAAATACAATTTACACATTGTATATATAGAAAACTACTAAAATTCTATGGGATATATAAAAGGATTAGCTAAATACAATTTTTTTCTTTTTAACTTTGCACTTTAAAATAAGTTTGTATTTCAAAAATATTGAACTAAATAAATCTCTGTTATATCTACACTCAAATTATAGAAAAAATAAGAGTAGTTTTTTTTTCAATAATCAATGAAGAATAAAGTGAGGATGTCTTTGGTCACTTTCACTGAATGATTATTGATCTTCTCCATTTGACATGAAGGTATGATGACTTAAAGTTTTTTGATTATATGGGTAAAGTTTTCCCAATATATAAAAGGAATATTTTGCTCTTAAATATTAATGATGAAAAAAATATGACCAAAAAAAACATTTTATTATGGTTTGATCATTTGCAAATTATATTTCTTTTTGTAATGAAGGTTTTTATATTATTTTGTTGTAATATTTTTTCTCAGTGTTATTATTTCTTTAAGATATTAAAGTGAAGTGTTTGAGACTTAATGAATAAAATATTTCACAAGGTTAGAATCGGGAAAAGAATACAAATAAAACTTTACTTAATTCATCATTTGAAGATGGAGTTAGCCAAATGCATTCACTTAAATCCCACTACCATTAAGAGTCTATATATATATATATATATATATATATATATATATATATATATATATATATATATATATATATATATCTTACAAATTTTCTCTTATTTTTATTTTTTTTAAGGATAAATCATAAAATAAAATAAAATATTAATATATTTTATCATTAACTTTTTATAAAATTAATAGTGAATTTTACATTATATTTAATATATTATTTTGTTTCTTTTATTTGTTTTGAAATTAAACATGAAAATTTATTGAGATAGAATAGACACACAAAAATTAGGTTAAATATGCCACTCATCTAGGAAATCACATAACCTAGCAAACAAAAAAAATTGAACATTAAAATATAATATTATGTCCTTAAATAAAAATTACATTCAATTTAAAATAAAAGTACACTTAAAAAGATTTAAAGCTTATTTTAAGGGATATAGATTATATTTAATTTAAAATAAGTATAAATATATTTTCAAAATAAATATAAAAAATTAAACATTAAAATATAATATTATGTCCTTGAATAAAAGTTGCATTCAATTTAAAACTAAAATACTTTTAAAAATGTTCAAAGCTTATTTTAAGGGGTATAAAGTATATTTAATTTAAAATAAGTGTAAATATTAATTTAAATGATAAACACTTTTATAATGAGTGTGAATATTTGGAAAGGATTTAAATTGAATTATTTGGGAACACTCCTAGCTAAATAATAATAATAGTGAAGTTTGGTAATAGTATGGAGAGTTTCCATAGAATTTTTTATAGTTTAACAATAAATCACACAATCTTCTCTAAACGAACTTCCACTTATGAAAACACATTTAATATCTAAAGTTTTAGCTTAATAGATTATTTTGAAAGGTTCCATGTTTTTAATTTCAGGTAAGAGTTATTAAGGTTCATCTTATAGTATTTTTAACTTTGTTGCATGCTTCACTTGATGTGGCCACCAGGCTAGGCATAAGGACGTGCATCTATATGCACACATGTAAATGACATTTTTGGCATGTTGGAATTAAAATAAAAGATATGAAGATACTTTTAATGGATTGCTACTACTATCTCTAAAAGCTCCTTATCTTTCAAGTTCATAACTCTTATTCTTTATGCGAATTACAAATAAATCTTATTGAATCTCCAACATAACTTCCCTTATATTTTAATTCAATATTTAACATAACTTCCCTCTTCTTCTAACAAATTAGAATACACTACCATTATGATTTTCCTAAGCGATCTCATTCAAATAATTGTCCAAGTGATACTTGAGGAATGATGGTTTGGATTTGACCTTACTTACTAAATAGGGAAAATTTTAAAGACGGAAATTTTTGTCATAGTGTAGAAATTATAGAAAATTTTACTAGTCCTTACTAGGGAAAAAAAATTATAATCCTAATATTCTCTTACCTAATCATATTTTCAAATATATAATTGAGTTCCATTTATTAAAAACAAAGGCAATATTAAGAACCTCTTACAGTTATAAAAGGTAATTGACATGAAAAATAAAAAATCTCCTCATGAAAACATACAAATGTTAATATTAATTGAATCATTAAAAAACTAAAAAGGGATAATAGATAGTATCACAATTTTCTTATCAAAACTAAATTCTCCTATATGAAACAATGATGGATTTCATGAGTTCAAGAGCAATAAAAACAAGTTTATTGAGAAAACAACTCTAGCATTTAGAGATATTCTCCTATATGAAACAATGATGGCTTTCATTAGTTCAAGAGTAGTAAAAACAATTTTACTAAGAAAACAGCTCTACCATTTAGAGAGATTTGGAAGCAACTGTTGAATTGGTGAACATGACTTGATCTATGATGTTGGATATTGGGCATATATTTCTTGATCTTGTATATAAGATTGTCAATTTGCATGTAGCTTATACTACATTAACCGTGGTATTTTCAACATTTAGGGCACACTTGCCATCACATTTGTAGAGAAAATTACATTAGAGTATGACATTTTTCTTATCATATATGAATGTTTCTATATTCAACAACTACCTTGTGCCTCATAGTTTAAATTTGTGAAGGGAGGAGGAGAGACATTTGTAGAGAAAATTACAATAGAGTAGGACATTTTTCTTATCATATCTAAATGTTCCTATATGCAACAACTACCTTGTGCCTCATAGTTTAAATTTGTGAAGGGAGGAGGAGAGGAGTGTGAAGGTGCCAGCTAGAATAAGAAGAGAAAGAAGAATCTTGTTTGGGACTTGAGATAGATTCATTCTGTGCACATCGAGACTCAAAACTTAATAAAACAAAACTCACCATACTTTGAATTTTTTAAATAAATATTTTAAAAATTAGAATATCAATTTAATACATTTTACTCAATTACACATTTAGCAATATTCATTTAAAAAAATAAAAATACAAATTACTATTTGAAATAAAAGTAATACAAAGAATCACATTAATTACAATGGCCCCATTGGTATCTAGGGGAGTTGTTTTCAAATAAGGTCAATACCATGGGTTGTTTTTATAGTTAGTTATTATTTTATTTTATTATTTTTGTTTTTTTATTGTATTTTTACCTAGTTAAAATGTTCATTACATTATGTCAATATTTTTATTTAATTTACTTTTATTTTTTATTTTTTGTGTAATTTGACATAGTCAAAATGATAAACATGATATTACAACATTTCTATTATACACCTAAAATAAATCTAACTTATTAAAAAGAAAAAAAAAACTATCATTATGAAAAAAATATAAAACTATTTACTTCTAGATCTAATGGTCTAAAACATTAAATTTTAGTATTTTAGTTTTTATATTATTAAATTTTAATATTATTTATTAAAAAAATTATATTAACATTAACCTTAATACTAATATCAATATTATTAATCTTATTATTTTTAACTTTAATATTAAAATTAAAATTATTAATACTAGTTAGATTATTAAACTTTAAAATTATTAGTATATATGATTCTGGTTAATATTGATCTTAATCTTAAACTCATTATTAAGACGATGTGCGAATAAAGTTTGACTAAATTTATAACATTTGGATTTATAATATTAAGACTTATATTAGAGTTTAATATTGGATTCATATTATAAATCTTAATATTATGATATTAGCGTTTATATATATTAGGCTTTAATATTAATATTATAGTTTGTAATATTAGTGTTGTAATATATTTAGGATTTTGGTATTAGTGGCTTATCACTGAAAAAGGGTGACTCCCCGAATTTGTATATTTTGGTTCACTTGTATAAAATTTTTGTCGAAGAGTGAGGAGTGTAGGATTTTTGAAACCATTATGTATTATTAGACTATACAAAAAAAATTAGAAGGAATGAATTGCAATAAGAAAGGATGTGAAGTCATTTAATAATAGCAAAGTCATGGATTTTAGAAATATAATCTTTTATTTTTTAAGAATGAAATCTCACATTTCAACTTCTTTATTTAATGATATTAAATGATTGCATATGCTTTCTCTTAGTAGCTTTCTCTTATTAAATCTACTAAGTATATTAAAGGGTATTTGCCTCACTCATTTTAAATACGTGTAAAGCTTATATTATAAATTCATATTATAGAATGAAATGGAATTATAAATTCATATTATTTTAACTAATTACTAGTAGTTAGTTATTATCGTTCTTAAATTAAAAGAAAAATGAAATACTTTATATTTTTACCTTTTTCACTTTTTAAAATTTATCCAAATATTTTATATATTTTTTTAAACTAATATAACATAGAGATCAAACTCAACAAACTTATTGAAAAACATAAACCTCTAAGGATGTGCAAAGTATCTCACTAAAAATAAAAACATTCTTTTAAGTTTCATCATAATATGTGTCACATATTTTTGAAAATAGGTCTAAACATTAAAAAATAAATTTCATGTATTATTATCAAAATTCCAAATTCTAGCAATAATCATACTCATTCTTCATCTCATTGCACATTTAAGATACAACACTCTTCATATCCAAAACACCATTGAAATGAATGGCATGAAATGGTGAATCAAAGAGGTGAGTAATTAAATAAAAAGGTACAAGTGAAATAGCATACTCATACATACAATTTTAAGGATTTAGATTCTCAAATCTTCATTTTAAAAAATATATGAAATATAAGGAATATATAAAATAAAATTTTATCAAAGGGAATTACACACTATTAATGTAATTTCTTTTAAATATAAAATTATGAAATTAAAATTATATACCAAAAATGATAATTTTAAATAAATAAGCATGGATTCTTCATATATAAACCAAGAAAATTTGAAATAACTTAGAATTTTAAAAATAACTATTAGATTCTTTCAAAAATGTTAATTTTAAAGAAACAAGTATGGATTTTTCATATATATCAAGAAAATTTTAAATAACTTAACACTTTAAAAATAACTATTAATTTCCTATATATAAATCAAGAAAATTTTAAATAATTTAACATTTTAGATTTAAAATCTTAATAAATAATGGTTGGAGTTGTTCCATCTTTTCTCAAATATAAGAACTAAAAATTTAATTAAACAATGCCTTGAATGTAACTCTAACAAATTTTTGCATGAATTCTAAAACTATGAATATTCTTAGCTATGCAAATATGTCTAACAATGAAAGAAATCAGAAAGAGATGACAACCAGTGAGCATAAATATATTCATTTTTTCTTTATATCTTTAAATCAAATTAGGATAAGATGTAGAATTCATCTAGCTATTAATCTCTTAGAAACAATCATTGTCTTTGCAAAAACATGACAATCACCTTTACTTAAAAAAGAGTTACATAAACACTCTTTTATCAACCATAAAACAATATTTTTCAAATGTTATTGACCCCTGAAAAAACATGACAATCACCTTTACTACAAAAAAAGTTACATGAACACTCTTTCATTAACCATAAAACAATATTTTTCAAATGTTATTGACAAAGGGAGTACTACTAGAAAGGGAAGATAAATTGCTTTGATAGAGAAGTTGGTATTAGAAATCGAAGATATTAGTATTGATATTTGGTTCTCTATGATGTTGATTCTATATATATGTCAAAATCTAATGAAGTGCATTTAGTTTCGGCATTGATATGCTCATTGTATAAATAAAAAAATTATTATAACAAGTTAATGAAGTGCATTTAGTTTCAGCATCGATATGCCCACGGTATAAATAAAAAAATATTATAACTGCTCATCGTATTGTATATTTATATACTTGGTTGCGCATAACATTTTTTTGTGGTCAGGTTAAGATATTAAATAAACAAACAAATTCAAAAATTTTAAATCCCACCTATCATTGCCACCCAGGAAAATATATCACATAAATCACCCCATCCACGATGGAAATCCTCGAAATCCTATCCTTATGGCATTTGGAACGACTAACCTATTGACCATTTCGTTGTTATTTCTTGAATGGAAATTGGATCTTTATCTGCCCATCCATCCAACAACGAGGTTCTTCGAGGGATACTTGGAAGGCCCATTGTAATTAGATATGGTTGTCATTCAAAATAGATAGAATCATGTTGATATATTTAAACCACACATAAAATAATGAATGATAGTGAGAAGGGTGACTTTGAACTGACTTTCGGATAGCCTAAAATATAAGTTTGTTTAGTTCATTTAATTCCCTAGGCGCGCATTGTGTTCATTTTAACCGATAACAATTAATCTTTTTGAGCCCTTGTATTATAATTTAATTTAATTGTGGCCAATCTCTATGGTAGATTTTATTTTATTTGAAGTATATAATATTTGATTTGAATTACATTTTTCAAATTCATTGTAATGTTTTGAGTTACGAAACAACCAATATCCACTGACATACAATTTATATATCTAATGCCATCAAGGTAACTTTTTCATTTTGCAATACTATATAATTGAATGGGTTATGTGTTACCAAATATAAAACATAACCCTTTTAGATTTTAGTGATGAAAAAGTTCTCAATGGTGATACTAATAAACTAGTATGAAATCTCCATAGCTGAAATTCTAAATAAAAAATAATTAAAAAAAGAATGGACCACACTTATGACATCAAGGTACAAGATATAGAGAAATTGGTACTTTGTGATACAATACTGTCATGCTTGTTTTGGATACACCTTTTCTATTAGGTTGATACAATGCTCCATGGGAAAGGACAAGTAAATTGTTGTTATGTGGAATAAATGTACATATTGTTGGTTTTACTTTATTATTAAATTATTTAAATATTTTGTAATATACAAGATAAGATAAAAGAGGTTAGTGTAATAAAATCTCTCCAAGAGTTTATTAGATGGAGAATATTCCACTAAGATCAAATCATGTCTATTTATTTAAAAATAAATAAAAAATCTATAAATAATGTTAATAATGAAATGTATATGCCAATGAGTTGCATAGAATATTTGAATGTAAATTTTAATAATCAAAATTAATTAGAGAAAGAGAGAGAGAGAGAGAGAGAGTTCCATATTAACTATCGTGTTAAAACAAAGTGAAAACTTTTTTTTAAAGTTTTGCACTCTAAGTGAACCGATTTGATCCCTCTAGGGTATTTCTAGATCTATGCTTAAGCTGTATCTATATTGGTTCTTGTTAGTTCTCTATAATACTAGTGTAGCACCCATATTGTTATTTGTTTGCCCATAGAAGCCCATTATATTTATTGTTGAGCCCCTACATTATTATTTTATGTATGCCCTGATTGTATTTTGATCCTTTACACTTTTATATATATCAAGGATTTCTTGTCTTTGAATCGTCCCAGAATTATTCATTTATATGATACAAGTAAAAATAAGTTAAAACTAATATGAAATCCAATCTTATTAATAAAATTAATAAAATTTTAATAATAATATGAAACTTAATAATATTTACATTGTTAGCTTTTAATATAATTTATTAAAGAATAATATTAACATTAACCTTAATACTAATATTAATACTAGCACAACCACATTATATTTACTAATGTAGTCGATATACGCCGATAGGCATATATAAAATAGATTTACAACCACATTCGCCAATGTTGTTGATATACGCCGATAGGCCTATATCCACTACCCATCACATTAATTTATATATCAATAAATAAATATTATATATAATAATTTTATTATATTAACTGGAAATATAAATATTATATATTAATAATAATATTTATCAATATATTAAATTTGATTAAAATCAGAAAAATATTTTATATATATTAATAATATTGATTGATATATTAATAATATTATAATATTTATTATTAATATATATTAATAATATTTATTAATATATTGATAATATTAACTGTATAAATAATAATATAATAATAATAATATTAATAATAAATAATATTTTAATATTTATGTTAGAAGCATAAGTTAGAAGCATAAGTTAAATACATACTTCTAATGTTTTTATACTTAGCACTTTTTCATTCATTTTCATATTAAATTTTAACTTTATTATTTAATTCACTATATAATTCAACTCGATCCCGTATTATTTTAACTATATAAAACTCCCAATTATTACATATCCCACCCCTTTGGTTGAAAAATAACCTTAATATTGTGTTAATTGTGATTAATTAGTTAAAACCGCGAGTAATTAAGAACCCTGATTCTCCACCGCATTAAAAAAGGATTAATTAACCCTCACGGTTAATTAATAACTTACCCCACCAATCGAATTGCCCCCAATATGATTAAATCGTGTTTAATTGTATTGGGCCCACCCTTGCTATTTCCCTATCATCTCACCTCCCCGACAGTCGTCCGATCAACCTCTTCACATCCAATGGTTGTCGTCGACATCGCATCGCCCCCATGTCCGAACAATAACGCCCGATCGCTAAGCAGTTTTCCAAACACTGTGTCGCCACGCGTCGCGAAGGGTATCGAATCGCTGGCTTTCACTTGAAAACATCCCGTCCCCAAAAGCGGTGCGATGTATACCACTTACCACCCTTCGCATTCAAAAAAATAGCCTTTCCTGCATACGTCATCCGTCCGAAAAATAAATACCCCGCCAACTTTAATAATAAATAATATTTTAATATTTATAAACATATTAATATCATAGATGGTTATATTATTAATAAACCAAGAGAACTAATAATATATTAATAATATATATTATATCATAGTTGGTTATATTATTAATAATATATATGAATATTATTAGAATATTATTAATAAATATTAGAATATTTATTAATAATATATATTAATATATTAATAATATTAAACCCAAAAACATAAGAAAGTAATAAACTTTAAGAAATAATATATTAAACTCAAGAGAGTAATAAAGCATATGAAACAATATTTAAAAACAAAAAACCTCAGAGATTAATAAACCCTAACAATTAATATTTTAATGTGAAGATATTAATAAACCCAAGGGATAATTAATAATAGAAACTGAATGTCATCATAAACCAAAGGTTTAAATATTATAAACCAAAGGAATTGGTGAACCCAAGGGATAAATATCTTAAACATAAGGGATCAATATTAAAAACACAAGAGATTAATAAATCGTAAGAATTGATATTTTAAACTAAAAAAACTAATAAATTAATAATCCATAACAATCAGTATTTTAAACATAAGATATTAATAAACCAATGGGATTATTAACATTATAAACCAAAAGAACTAATAGACACAAGGGTTTAATATTATAAAGCAAAGGAATCAGCGAACCCAAGGGATAAATATTATAAACCTAACGGATGAATATTACAAACAATAGAGATTAATAAACCCTAAGAATTAATATTTTAAACTGAAAAATCCAAGAAATTAACAAACCCTGAGAATTAGTTTTTTAAACTCAATAGAGTAATAAACCGAATGTGTGATTAACATTATAAACCAATAGTACTAATAAACTCAAGGCTTTAACATTATAAACCAAAGGAATAAGTGAACCCAAGGAATAAATATTAAAAACCCAAGGGATCAATAAGGCCAAGGGCAATATTAAAAATAATAGAGATTAATAAAACCCAAGAGTTTAATACTATAAACCAAAGGAATTGGTGAACCCAAGGGAAAACCATTACCCAACAAATTATAAAGCAAAGGAATTAGTGAACCCAAGGGAAAACCATTACCCAAAAAATTATAAACCAAAGGAATTGGTGAAACCAAGGGAATTGATTTAAACATTGAGACAGTTGTTCTCACAATGCGACGTTGGACCAACTATGACTAGGGTTGGCCATGGGTGATTTTCATATTGAGACAATATTTTTTAGAATGTCACATTTGATCATGGATGACATTGATCGATTATTCATATTATAAACCAAAATAATTTAATAAACCCAAGGGTTTAATATTATAAACCAAAGGAATTGCTGAACCCAAGTGCCAACCATTACCCAACAAATTATAAACCAAAAGGAATTGGTGAACCCAAGGGAATTGATTTAAACATTGAGAAAATTGTTGTCACAAGGTGACGTTGGACCAACTATGACCATGGTTGGCCATGGGTGATTTTCATATAGAGACAATATTTTTCAGAATGTGACATTTGATCATGGATGAAATTGATCGATTAATCATATTATAAACCAAAAGAACTAATAAACCCAAGGCTTTAATATTATAAACCAAAGGAATTGGTGAACCCAAGGGAATTGATTTAAACATTGAAACAATTGTTGTCACAATGCGATGTTGGACCAAGTATGACCATGGCTGGCCATGGGTGATTTTCATGTTGAGACAATATTTGTCAGAATGTGACATTTGAACATGGATGACATTGATCGATTATTCATATTATAAATCAAAATAACTAATAGACCCAAGGGTTTTATATTATAAACCAAAGGAATTGCTGAACCCAAGGGAATTGATTTAAACATTGAGATAATTGTTGTAACAATGTGATGTTGGACCAACTATGACCATGGTTGGCCATGGGTGATTTTCATATTGAGACAAGATTTCTCAGAATGTCACATTTTATCATGGATGACATTAATCGATTATTCATATTATAAACCAAAAGATCTAATAAACCCAAGGGTTTAATATTATAAACTAGAGGAATTGGTGAACCCAAGGGACAACCACTACCCAACAAACTATAAACCAAAAGGAATTGGTGAACCCAAGGGAATTGATTTAAACATTGAGACAATTGTTGTCACAATGCGACGTTGGACCTACTATGACCATGGTTGGTCATGGGTGATTTTCATATCGAGACAATGTTTGTCAGAATGTGTCATTTGATCACGGATGACATTGATCCATTATTCATATTATAAACCAAAAAAACCATTAAAACCAAGGGTTTAATATTATAAACCAAAGGAATTGGTGAACCCAAGGGAATTTATTTAAACATGGAGAGAATTGTTGTCACAATGCAATGTTGGACCAACTATGACCATGGTTGGCCATGGGTGATTTTCATATTGAGACAATATTTCTTAGAATGTGACATTTTATCATGGATGACATTGATCGATTATTCATATTATAAACCAAAAAAACTAATAAACCCAAGGGTTTAATATTATAAACCAAAGGAATTGGTGAACCCCACGGAAAATCATTACCAAAAAACTAATAAACCCAAGGGTTTAATATTATAAACCAAACGAATTGGTGAACCCAAGGGAAAATCATTACCCAAAAATTTATAAACCAAAGGAATTGGTGAACCCAAGGGAATTGATTTAAACATGGAGAGAATTGTTGTCACAATGCAATGTTGGACCAACTATGACCATGGTTGGCCATCGGTGATTTTCATATTGAGACAATATTTGTCATAATGTGACATTTGATCATGGATGACATTGATAGATTATTCATATTATAAACCAAAAAAACTAATAAACCCAAGGGTTTAATATTATAAACCAAAGGAATTGGTGAACCCCGGGGAAAATCATTACCAAAAAACTAATAAAACCAAGGGTTTAATATTATAAACCAAAGGAATTGGTGAACCCAAGGGAAAATAATTACCCAGAAAATTATAAACCAGAGGAATTGGTGAACCCAAGGGAATTGATTTAAACATGGAGACAATGGTTGTCACAATGCGATGTTGGACCAACTATGACCACTGTTGGCCATGGGTGATTTTCGTATTGAGACAATATTTGTCAGAATGCGACATTTGATCATGGATGACATTGATCGATTATTCATATTATAAACCAAGAAAACTAATAAACCCAAGGGTTTAATATTATAAACCAAATGAATTGGTGAACCCCAGGGAAAATCATTACCAAAAAACTAATAAACCCAAGGGTTTAATATTATAAACCAAACGAATTGGTGAACCCAATGGAAAATCATTACCCAAAAAATTATAAACCAAAGGAATTGGTGAACCCAAGGGAATTGATTTAAACATGGAGAGAATTGTTGTCACAATGCGATGTTGGACCAACTATGACCATGGTTGGCCATGGGTGATTTTCGTATTGAGACAATATTTGTCAGAATGTGACATTTGATCATGGATGACATTGATCGAATATTCATATTATAAACCAAAGGAATTGGTCAACCCCAGGGAAAATCATTACCAAAAAACTAATAAACCCAAGGGTTTAATATTATAAACCAAAGGAATTCGTGAACCCAAGGGAAAATCATTACCCAAAAAATTATAAACCAAAGGAATTGGTGAACCCAAGGGAATTGATTTAAACATTGAGACAATTGTTGTCACAATGCGATGTTGGACCAACTATGACCATGGTTCGCCATGGGTGATTTTCATATAGAGACAATATTTGTCAGAATGTGACATTTGATCATGGATGACATTGATTGATTATTCATATTATAAACCAAAAAAACTAATAAACCCAAGGGTTTAATATTATAAACCAAAGGAATTGGTGAACCCCACGGAAAAACATTACCAAAAAACTAATAAACACAAGGGTTTAATATTATAAACCAAACAAATTGGTGAACCCAAGGGAAAATCATTACCCAAAATATTATAAACCAAAGGAATTGGTGAACCCAAGGGAATTGATTTAAACATGGAGAGAATTGTTGTCACAATGCGATGTTGGACCAACTATGACCATGGTTAGCCATGGGTGATTTTCATATTGAGACAATATTCGTCAGAATGTGACATTTGATAATGGATGACATTGATAAATTATTCATATTATAAACCAAAAAAACTAATAAACCCAAGGGTTTAATATTATAAACCTAAGGAATTGGTGAACCCCAGGGAAAATCATTACCAAAAAACTAATAAACCCAAGGGTTTAATATTATAAACCAAAGGAATTCGCGAACCCAAGGGAAAATCATTACCCAAAAAATTATAAACCAAAGGAATTGGTGAAGCCAAGGGAATTGACTTAAACATTGAGACAATTGTTGTCACAATGCGATGTTGGACCAACAATGACCATGGTTGGCCATGGGTGATTTTCATGTGGAGACAATATTTGTCAGAATGTGACATTTGATCATGGATGAAATTGATCGATTATTCATTTTATAAACCAAAAAAACTAATAAACCCAAGGGTTTAATATTATAAACCAAAGGAATTCGTCAACCCTAGGGAAAATCATTACCCAACAAATTATAAACCAAAGGAATTGGTGAACCCAAGGGAATTGATTTAAACATTCAGACAATTGTTGTCACAATGCGACGTTGGACCAACTATGACCATGGTTGGCCATGTGTGATTTTCATATTGAGACAATGTTTCGGAATTTGACATTTGATCATGGATGGCATTGATTGATTATTCATATTATAAACCAAAAAAACTAATAAACCCAAGGGTTTAATATTATAAACCAAAGGAATTGGTGAACCGCAGGGAAAATCATTACCAAAAAACTAATAAACCCAAGGGTTTAACATTATAAACCAAAGGAATTGGCGCACCCAAGGGAAAATCATTGCCCAAAAAATTATAAACCAAAGGAATTTGTGAACCCAAAGGAATTGACTTAAACATTGAGACAATTGTTGTCACAATGCGATGTTGGACCAACTATGACCATGGTTGGCCATGGGTGATTTTCATATGGAGACAATATTTTTCAGAATGTGACATTTGATCATGGATGACATTGATCGATTATTCATATTATAAACCAAAAAAACTAATAAACCCAACGGTTTAATATTATAAACCAAAGGAATTCGTCAACCCCAGGGAAAATCATTACCCAACAAATTATAAACCAAAGGAATTGGTGAACCCAAGGGAATTGATTTAAACATTGAGACAATTGTTTTCACAATGCGACGTTGGACCAACTATGACCATGGTTGGCCATGTGTGATTTTCATATTGAGACAATGTTTCGGAATTTGACATTTGATCATGGATGACATTGATCGATTATTCATATTATAAACCAAAAAACTAATAAACCCAAGGGTTTAATATTATAAACCAAAGGAACTGGTGAACCCAAGGGAAAATAATTACCCAAAAAGTTATAAACCAAATGAATTGGTGAACCCAAGGGAATTGATTCAAACATTGAGACAATTGTTGTCACAATGCGATGTTGGACCAACTATGACCATGGTGGGCCATGGGTGATTTTCATATTGAGACAATATTTGTCAGAATGTGACAATTGATCATGGATGACATTGATCAATTATTCATATTATAAAGCTAAAGAACTAATAAACCCAAGGGTTTAATATTATAAACCAAAGGAATTAGTGAACCCAAGGGAATTGATTTAAACATTGAGACAATTGTTGTCACAATGCGAAAAGAGTAGGGCTAAAATATTCATATAAAATCTAGTTTTAGGAAAAATATTTTGATGTGCATAAGAGTAGGGCTTTTATTAGCATATTGATATCATCAAAGAGATTTCCATAATATTTCATTCCTATTTATTTTTCCATTGTCAAATAATTCAAGGAACATGAATGCATGAGCAACTGGGTTGTATAATAATTTGTGAGGGGTTTATTATCACATAATATTATATATTTATAAATAAAATTAGGTTTAAGATAAATTAATTATATTAGTGTACTAATTTAATATCTGAGTAAGTATTTTAACTATATGTAAAACAAAAAGCTAATGGACAATTTCCTCACAAAACATCACATAAAAATTACAATAACCAATACTTTTATGATAAAAGATATTACATATTAATTAAAAGATTCTAAAAACTAATAATACTTGTTATTTGTATCCTCAAGATATTTCAAATCAAAATTATTAATTAGGAAAGAAGCGCTTATAAAATTCTAAACTTTGGTTCATAAAACCTTGTATCATAAAACATATGATATGGCCATACATAAACCATATGTATATATCTGAGTTCTTTAAAAAAAATACCACTCATTATAAAAATAACATTATACGTTGATATCATAAAAGACATATCAAAATTCACTTTTAATAACACATTAAGATAAAAAAAAGATAACTAAATCGAACATCACTAAATGGAATGATGCCTATTCAAAGAAATATATTTTTTTCCTCATGTCACGTTGTTTCAGGAACTAATGCCTCCAATTGCACGATTATCAAACCAATGTGTGTTCTTTCTTTTGGTGAACCTTGGCACATTGCGCCTTTATTTGTCATCTTCACATGCCTTTAAAAATCCATATCATTCAACGATTACGATTCAAAGAGATTGAAGCATCCATAAAATAAACTCCGTGACAAAACATAAAACTTTCATCTGGCTAGTACTTTGTAAGCAACTTCACTGTTTAAATGAGGAAGTTGTTCCAACATTATTGTGCACTCATTGAATTTTTCATGTGTGTGAAATGCCTTAATCTCCATGTGTGAGTAGGACTTGGTAATTGTTTAAAGACTCTTCTTGTATATCCATGTGTGAGAATCAGGTTGAAATATTTCCATGTTAAGCTCCATGACAGGGGCCTGTGTATACTTTGGTCGAGAATCATGTGTGAAGGGGTTCGTGTCTCAATAACCAACCACATGAGAGTGTAAAGCACATAACCTGTGAATACGCCCCGAGTCTCAGGAACCCACGTATGCGTAAGACTATATAAATCAAGTAAGAGTCTGCTTGTATTCGTATTCACATTCTCTACAAATTACTGAAGTGATCGTCGCATTTGAATCACGCCTTGGTGCATGAATAGAGGAAAGGAAAACTAAGGGTTTAGAATAGAATGAGAAATGAACTATGGGGAAAACGTAGAAGGATGAAGTGGTGTTGAACTCATTGGATAAATTTGCTAGATAAAGCCAATATCCAAATGCCAGATCAAAATTGGATCGATTTCCAATTTTATTATGGTAGATTGCGTCGGGCGAAGAAATTATATGTAATTCCATATTGACTGGTGCGTAGAGGACGCCGTTGTGAAATTTCAAGTTGGAAATCAGTGAATTCGTTGATCAACGATGAGAAGTTGACCTTTTGAGGTTGAGAACTCCGGAGAAATCGTGAAATTTGAATTGAATGTACAGCGAGTTACAATTCGGGTCGAATTTAGAATTGGGTCCTTGGTCAATAAGGAAACTTGAAGGCGAGAACCAGAACCATGAAGTATAAGAGTGAATGTGGTTTTGAGTTAATCTGACAGTATATCGCAAGTTAGAAAAGTGGTGAGTTTTAATTCAGAATTTGGAGCGATCCCATAGGTTGGGTGACACGTGTTCCTGAACGATTTTGGAAAACCTCTCTCATCGCGGGTTAAAGTTCGTGTATAATAGCCGCGCAACATTTGAACAGAGACGTCGTATCATTAGAAGCAAGGCAACGTACTTCCCACCGTTGGATGGAGACGACCGTTAAGCATTGGGACCGTGCATATATACATTGATCGTTGTTAAGGTTGTGGTTCAACAAAAGGATGACATGTTTATATTGACAAAGATTAATTACATGTGAACCAACACCGGTTTTCGTTAATTCGAGGCCATCGCTGTAATCTATGGCATCACATTAAACCTTAGATCATGGATATAAAACATCGTTGAATGCGCATAGTGCCCAGGTGTGGGACTGGCCATAGTACCTCAAATTCCAATGGCATAAGGTTATAATAATATGATATAAAAAACTTAATTTTTTAAAGTAAACTTTAAGTTTCAATTATATTATTAATTTCATTTTTTTTATTTTGATTATAAAAAAATTAATAATGATAATTAATAATAATGATTAGTGTTTATTAAAATTTATCTTGAAATTAAAAAAAATAGAATTCGTTTAAACTTTATATGTTAAAAATAAAAAACACTCCAAAATTACTATAAAAAGAATTAATAATAAAATTAATATTTCCTAAATAAAATCTAATATAAAAATTTAATTATTAAATTTATATTTATAATTTATTTGAATGATTTTTAAATGTAAAACTATATAGTTGTTTAATTATAGCTCACATTAGTTTTTAGTTAGAGATTATTTTATTTGACATGCCAACTAAGATTGAGCACAAAAGGAATTCAATATCTCTTTCATATAGGGTTTTCTAATGCATCTATTGGTCCAATAATGTTTTTAATTAAAATTAACCAAACATATGTAATTTTTTTTGTTCTCATTATAGTTGAGATTATTTCTTAATTTAATCAACATTTTATTTTTATTTTAGGAAAGATGTGTCAAAGCTAGAGTAAGCATAAAAAGAATTATACATCTCATACACTTTTAATAAAAAAATTGTATTACTTATACTACCAAATTTATATTTTAAAACCTTTTTAATATTTAATTTTCCTAAATTAATATTTAAAACATATGATATAAAAAACTTAATTTTTTAAGTAAACTTTAAGTTTTAATTCTATTATTAATTTAATTTTTTTTTATTTTGATTACAAAAAAATTAATAATGATAATTAATAATAATGATTAGTGTTTATTAAAATTTATCTTGAAATTAAGAAAAAACTGTTTGTTCTTGAATTCGCGCGTGTGTCCATGGTTGCCCTGCTATTGACCTAGCCGCACCAGGTCAGCGCCCCCCTCCATCGAGCGGCCTTCACTGTTATGGACCATGGAGGCGGCTCTGAGGCTCCTCCTCCCCCGCCCCCCGAGCTTGAAGCATTTCGTTCCCTCATCGCAGCCGCTGGCAAACATCCATCATCTGGCTCTCAGCTGAAGTTTGTCAAAAAAATGACAAACATTCCCATGGTGTCTTTGCCGGTGGAAGAAACCTGCAGAACATCGTTAAACCTAGATGAAAGAGTCCTCATCGGCCAGTTCACAGGGCTATGGCCTTCCCCGAAAGCAATCGAAGAACGGGTTAAACGGAACTGGATCCCGCTGGTCATGGAAAGCATTAAAAGCCACTTCGTTGGCAAAGGATTCTTTGTTTTTATGTTTGACAACGTGGAAGATAGAAGCTTGATCTTCAGAAACAGGCCATATTTTATGGGCCCTCAAGGAATTTATCTGAATAAATGGTCACCAAACTTTGACCCAGCTCAGGATGTGCCCACGGCTGTGCCTGTCTGGGTGCGTCTCCCTCACCTTCCCCTTCACTGCTGGAATCAGAGATCGCTGCAGTCCATTGGCAATGCCTTAGGCAGATACATAGACCAAGCGCCGAGGAAGGATCAATTCTCCTGTGCCCATATTTGTGTTGAAGTCGACTTAGAAATTGGATTGCATGAAGCCATTAAACTCTCGGTTGTGGATTGGACTCATATCCATGAGCTTGACTATGAGCAGCTCCCCTTCAAATGCCGACACTGTCACGAATATGGGCACTTCGCAAGATACTGCAAGAATAAACACGAGGATACAACATAGAAAGAAAAATGAGAACAATGGAAACAAGTAAAGAAATCTACAAACAATAGATAGAACAATAAAAATAAAGGCAAAGGGACAGAGAACAAATCAGGGCAAGAAAGTGTAAGCATCCAAATCACAGGAAGCAAGGAGACCATCAGTATCGATGCGGATAAAAATCCCTTTGAATATCTCAAATCACATCCAGATCCTCCAGAGGCAGAGATGGATGGTTCTCCTCAGTTGAACAACACCGACACACCAGAATCAGGTAACACCTCAAACCCGTCCCCAGGCAATACTTCTGCCCCTTCTTATGTAAATATAATTAAAACAAAGAAGAAGAACACTGAAATTGTGGGCTCTTTGGATGATGAGACCTTTGAGAGGCCATCAAAGAGAGCTGGGAGGAAATCAAATAAGGAAAACAGGGAAGAAGAATCAGAAAGGAAAAAAACCCTTGGTAGTCAAGCCACCATTGAGATGACCCTCGGAAGGAATACTAGACTAAGGACCCCCAAGGGAGGTGGACCTACCCCAAGAAGTTGTAAATGATGCAGCTGGTCTCTTGGAACTGCAGGGGTATGGGGAATCCCACTAAGGCAAAGGCTATTAAAGATCTTTTGAAAATGGAATCCACAGACATTCTCATGGTCCAAGAGACAAAAATAGAAGGGGAGTCCCTTCTAGACACAAGGAACACAAAATGGAAATTTCACTCAGGTAAGGTAGTCAGTGCTCGAGGCTCGGCTGGAGGAATAGGCACATTCTGGTCTGAAAGCTACTTTGCATTAGAAAGATCCTATGAAAATCAACATTGGATATATACCAAACTGTGTCATAAAGCAAGTAATCTATCCTTAGACCTGTTCAATATGTATGTTCCTGTGCATTATGACAAAAAGAAAGAGTGTTGGAAGTCACTCACAGATTATTTAGAGCTTGTAAATCTGCAGAATTTAGTCATTGGAGGAGATCTGAACATCATCTTGGACACTAAAGAGAAGATAGGTGGGAAATTTTCGAGGGATCCCTTCCTCTCCACAGTGGAAGACCTTATTCTCCAGTGGGATCTAGTAGACTTTAAGCCTGTGAAAGGAGAATACACTTGGAAAAATAATAGAACAGGGGAAAATCATATCTCAGCAAGGCTGGACAAATTTCTTACCAGCAGCTCCATCATGTTGGACAAAAGAATAGCTTTCTCCAAGATCCTCCCAAAACTCTCTTCAGATCACAAGCCAATCCTCCTTTGCCTGAAGGAAGAAGAAGATTTAGGTCCACTGCCTTTTTTATTCAATCCTCTTTGGGCTGAAAGAGAAGGGTTCTTCGAAACAGTCCAAATATCTTGGAGAATAGAGGTTTTAGGATCCCCAAGTTTTGTATGGGAACAAAAAATGAAAAATTCAAAGAAGGCTCTAAAAGATTGGATAAATAAGGCTTTAAAAACTACCATCAGTCAGAGGAAATATGCAGTCCACCAGCTGGAAGAAATCCAACTTGAATTGGAAAAGAAAGACATCTCTTCAATGGATTTAATTGAGGAAAAATCTACACAAAGGAGAACATATAACTCCTTCAGAAGTGAAGAAGAATATTGGCAACTTAAGTCTCGCAGCTTGTGGCTCAAAGCTGGAGATAGAAACACATCATACTTTCATAGACAGTACAGGGCTCGCCTTTCACGAAATCACATCGCAGAAATTACTACAGTCAGCGGTCAGGTGTGCAAAGGTTTTGATCAAATCATGGCAGCTGCTGAGGAGCACTTTCATAATATTCTTAGCACTGAAGGGGACGGGAGCAAGGAGGATATAACAGCCTTCCTCACAAACATTCTGAAGTTAGTCAGCTCAGAAGATAACGATACCCTCTTGAGCCCTGTCACGGAAGAAGAAATTTTCAAGATTGTTTGGTCCATGGAGCCAGACAAATCTCCTGGACCAGATGGATTCTCAATCCATTTCTATAGAATTTGCTGGGCTCTAATCAAATCTGATCTCCTCATAATGATACATGGATTCATGAGGAAGGCAAAGGTTGGTGGCAGGATAAATTCCACATTTCTAGCATTAAACCCCAAGGAAGCAAATCCTGGCTCTTTTGATAGATACATGCCAATTTCACTTTGTAATGCATCCTACAAGATAATGGCTAAACTTCTGGCGAACAGAATAAAATCTCTGCTGCAAAAGCTAATTTCTCCAGCTCAAGGGGGTTTCATGAAAGGAAGACATATTCTCGACAATGTCATCCACGTCTAGGAACCTCTGCATTCTAGCCATTCTCGTAAAGAACAAGGTATGCTTATTAAATTGGATATGTGCAATGCTTTTGATAGAGTTAACCAATCCTTTCTGTATAAGGTTCTCTCCTCCTTTGGGTTCAGCCAGGACTTCATTAATCTTATTAAAGCTTGTTTAGAAAAGACATGGATAGCCCCTATGGTTAATGGAAGACCGGTGAATTTCTTTTTAGCCACCAGGGGGCTGAGGCAGGGTTGTCCTCTATCCCCATTTCTCTACATTATGATGGCCGACTCCTTGAGCAGAAAGATAACTATGGAAAAGAAAAATGGTAGCATACCTGGTATCAAAATAGCGAAAGGAATAGAACCGGTGAATCATGCGCTATTTGCCGATGATTTGCTTCTGCTCGGGGGAGCTTCACCAAGAATTGAAAATTTCTTCATAAACATTCTTCAGAAATTTTGCAGCATCTCGGGAGCTCTCATAAGCGAGAGGAAAATTTTAGTCTATGGCTGGAACACAGAGCATCATACAATAGAGAAAATTGCTAATGATCTAGGCTTCACAGGGTATGCAGATTAGGACAAAATTAAATACTTGGGCCTCCCAATCATGCTGGGCTCCAACAAAAATCATCTTTGGGAGGAAGTTATTTCAAAATTCAAGAAGAATATCGTTGCGTGGGGAGGCTTCTGGCTCACCACCGGAGGAAAAATCACGCTCATCAAAGAATTTCTCTCATCTTTGCCCACTTACCAGGCTGCTTTGATGCTGGCTCCAAAATTAATCATAGACCAGATCTCTAGATTAATGCGCAATTTTCTGTGGAATGGTGGCCGCATAAATCACAACATATTTTATTTAATTAGTTGGGACACAGTGAAGCATCCTCTCGCAAAAGGCGGCTTGCAAATTTGTGACCCTCTGCATGCTAATTTGGCTCTGGGCTACAAATTATTATGGCAGCTCTTCGCTGAGCCCAACCATCCTGTCAGCCAGATCTTTAAGATCAAATACCTCAAGAACCAGCCTTTAAAATCCTTTTTAGTGGAGAAAAGTCCCAAAGGAACACAGGCCTGGAAGCTTTGTTGCAGAGGCATCGAATTTTTTAGATCCTATCTGTACCGAATTCCCGGGAATGGTAAAAATATCATGCTTTGGAGAGATAGTGTAATGGGAAATTTTCCCCTTGCAAAAGCTAATGAAATCTCTGAGTTAAGAGATTGGATTTACGAGATAGGAATCAGGAAAATAGAAGATATTTCGGATTGGGACAGCAATGGAAACTGGCAGCGCTGGATTTTTCCTAGAATCCCAGCGCACTTCAATTCTCAGTTAGATGCACTCAAAGATGCAATTTCTGACTTTGCTCCGGTGCACACAGATGACGAAGATTCTTGGGGCTGGGGAAAGACCGGGGTTTACACAGCAAATCAAGGATACCTTCAGATGCAAAGCAAAACATATTTGCCTCATCCCGAGTCTATTTGGAAACAGATTTGGGACAACTTCAGCATCCCCAAAATCAACTTCTTCTTCTGGACCTTGTTCCACAAAAAAATTATAACAAGGGAAAACTTATGCAAAAGGAACATTGCTGGCCCTCACCATTGTGTCCTCTATAAAGGGGCTTTGGAAACTACAACTCACATGTTTATTGATTGCGAGTTTGCGAAGGAGGTCTGGTCTTTTTTCTTGGCAGGACTGAATGCGCATCCTCCTTCCCAATGCTCGATTGATACCATGTTCTCCTTATGGAATTCTAACTATCCACACAACATTGTCAGTAAATCTATATGGCACGGGGTGTAGACAGCTGCCCCTAAGTATGTTTGCTGGAAGCTTTGGTTAGCCCGGAATGAAATCATTTTCAATAGAAATGAATTGACAGCAACAAAAGTGGCGGAACAGGCCAAAACCCTCCTCTTAGAAACTCTGAACCACTCTCAAATAAAAGATGACAACACTCTCTGAATTGAAGAAAGAACATGGTTGGACGCTTACACCTGCAAGGCCAGACCCCCAGCAAACATATGATCTATCTACAAGTAAAGTTGGTAGATTTGAGATCCAGAGGACAGATTTCACCAGTGGTGGAAATCTCAGGACAAGTGCACTATTTTTTTCGATGGAGCCTCAAAAGGCAATCCAGGGAGGTCAGGAGCTGGAGGGGCGATCTTCCTTCCAAACGGGAATAAAGAAGATTTCAGTCGGGGTCTTGGTCTAAAAACCAACAACCAAGCAGAAATTCTCAGTCTTTTGAAAGCCTGCCAAATTGTTAGAAAAGAAAACCCAAGCGAAATTTTAGTTTTTGGAGACTCAGAAGTGTTGATAAAAGCAATAGTAAGCAAGAACGGGCTCAAGGATCCGGTGCTTAATAAACAGTTATCAAGAGTGAACATAATTTTGAAGAATTTCCCCTCGGTTCAAGTTTTCCACATACTTAAAGGACTAAATAAGGAAGCAGATAGATTGGCAAACATAGGCTGCATGCTACAAAATGGAATGATTAGTATAAATGCAGAAGCTTCGGTCAAGGCAATTATCCCCAACCAGCTGTTGACTTTGATTGTAATGGTTTATTAGGCTTTGCCCAACTAGCTCTTTATCAATAAAAATAACCGTTTTAGTTTTAAAAAAAAAAAAAATCTTGAAATTAAAAAAATAGAATTTGTTTAAAATTTATATATTAAAAACAAAAAACACTCCAAAATTACTATAAAAAAGTAATAATAAAATTAATATTTCCTAAATAAAATCTAATATAAAAATTTATTTATTAAATTTATATTTATAATTTATTTGAATAATTTTTAAATGTAAAACTATATTTTATGGTTTTCAAATCATATGGTACATTCGGGAGTTATTGTGTTTTGTTCCAATATATATTTTTTAAAATACATAGTTATTTAAAATGAGTTAATTTTTATAATAATAAAGTATTATTTCAAGAAAAGAAAACTAAAAAAAAAACATTTAGTTCTGTTATAATGCTTTGGGTAAGGATTGAAGAATTAATGTCATTATTATATGGCATGCTAGTTATTGTGTTTTGTTCAAATCTTTATTTGCTCGCATTGCTATTTTTTAATCCTTTATCCTTATATCCCATGGCTATTTTATTGCGACAATTGCATGAATTCTAAAGTTACTTTCAATTTTCGAGTGAACAATTACATAAAAGCTAGAACAATTATATATTACTATTATTATTCAATTTTAACGGGAACAAGTAACAAAGTGTTTTAATTAAATAACCATTAAAAATTTAGATATATTAAATATGTAATTGTGGAGCCATACATGTCTGTAAATACATATATAAATTTCATACTGACGAGAGGGATCGGTGAAATGTCATTTCCCTGATGGCAAATCCAAGAAATTGAAAGTTGACCGAGGGAGCAACCCTTCCTGGAAGCTATTTCAGCTATTTTTTCAAACGTGGCCTTATTCTATTCAAGATTCTCTACTTGAAACCTTGGAATTTCCTATCAAAAACATCATCAATTTATAAAATTAGAATAAGACTTCATTGAAACTATACAATACATTTATCAATGCATTGAAATCTTAATGTCTCATATCAATGAAATAATAATTAGAATAAAATGTTTCATGGGGTTTTATAATGATGGGCATCAACCACTCCACCTCCACCTCGTTTGATCTCATCTTCCAGGCTCAATACATTACAGTTTCCCACTACATTTTTCCATTCCTCCATAGTTTCCCTATCGGAAACCACCAACTCATTGACGTCGTGGAATGGTTGCCTCCCTGCCTTAGTCTCCTCAGGCCTCAAGCACCATTTGACGTGGACTTTATGTTTTCGCTGCCTAGAATCGTCACGCTCAAATTTGGTGATTTTGACAATTGATGTGGACTGCCCACACCCACACTAGAGGCACACAAAGTTGTTCACCATCATACTATCGTCGGACCCAGGGATGCGAAGGCATTTCGCCTCTTGGCTGCTCGATTCAACAACTTCTCAAAGGAACCATCATATTTGAATACTGTAACCAAAAAAACAACACACAGTAATGTGATCAGCATTTTTTCCCAAAGAATTGAAATTCAAGTGACAAGGGGAAGTAAAATTACTGAGATTGTCGCCGACGCGAAATGTCTGCTTGGATGCCCAGAATTTTTAGTGGAGGCCAAACTCCCAACCCTTGTTGTCACCCAGAGTGTAATCTACAGCCATCCAAGGATTTAAAACGTGTAGTAATAAAGTCTGCAGCACCACGAAGGACTGGCCGAATTGCAAGTTGGAAGGGATTACCATAATCCACAGCATTAATGCATCAATGCGGGCCTTTCAGATTTTTTATCAAGTAACGCACAAGAGGAGAAGGCCAAATGGGGCACTGGTGAAGTGGGAAACTTAATCGTGATGACAGTCGATGACAGTGATCTTGAATTCCGCTTCTCCTCCCACTCGCCCACCACCATACCATGGTGAATCGGATCAGCCTCCAAGTGGCAAAACCACTCCATAGTATTCTCGAATCTGCACGAACAGGGAGAAATCTTATTTGATAGGTGGCACGCACACGTTTATTTGAGAATTTGAACCATCAATTAGGTGGCATTTTAGTTTGAACCATCACTTGTTAATCTTGATAGGTGGCAGTCAACAAATGGCATAGTAAATTTTTAATCATGTTTTGTAAAAAATTAATTTAAGTATGGTTGAAACATGTGATTTAGACATGCAAGGAAGTTACATTTTTGAATTTCATCCATTGATTTAGTGGCGACGACAAGAATACACTGGGATATTTCAATCTAGACCATCAGATCAAAAAGATTAATTAGCATAATCACAAAAGATGCTATTTCCGATAAGGGGCTACGCCTATCGACGTAATAATATTATTAATCTTATTAGTATTAACTTTATCATTAAAATTAAAATTATTAAACATTAATGCTA